>JAYESA010000009.1:73530523-73714873 GCA_036927795.1 Iris macrosiphon | reverse complement strand
CTTGACCGTAGTTGACTCGGTTGACCGCCAAAGTCAACTTTTGACCTAGTTTTGACCTAGAGTTGACTTTTTGGACCCAGAGTTGACTTTTTGACCCAGATTTCACCGTTTGACCCCGTTTGACCTAGAACGACCCTAGAAGCCTATTTTTAATTATTTTATATCTGTTTAACTTATTAGAACCCTGTTTAACCTTGCTTTTCGTATTAGGTCCTTGCGACACCAGTTCGGATCGCCAGTTGCTCAGGACGTCAGGCGAGTACATTCTCTGATAGTTTTTATTATTTGATGATTATTATGATTCAGCTTCTAGTATAGTATCATCTGATTATTCTGGCACAACACGGGACACTGATTGATATTTCTAGATTTATTTACTTGCGACACGTACATTTCATGTTTCTGGCCTCTATTCTGGAATCACTACTGGCATCACCTACAGGCATCACTCATGTTCAGGCTGGACTCATCTTGATTTACGTGTCGGGTCTTGGATCCACTTGTATTAGTCGGGGCGGGGAAATACTCGAGTAGACATGTAAACATTCCTATCTGGCATCATCAGGAATCACTCCCTCTGGTCTAATCTGGAATGATAGCAGCCGCGCACCCAGTGCGCGGTGAGCCGTACTTACCCCTAGCCGTTTACATGTCGAAACAAGTATTTCAAAGACACCGAGTTCATTCTTTATAGTCTGGACTCTCATGCATTTCTTGACTTGTCTCACTTACATGTTTCTGGACTTGACTCACTACATGTTTTCCATGCTGGACTCACTACACGTTCATGTGCACAGACTTACTCTTAGTGTAGATTTCTTGTATCTTGCAGTTATTACTATCTTGCTCTGATATCCATGCATCTTTACCTTTATGCACCAGTTATACATATTTTTTTGTTTCATACTTGCTTCATTCTTCTTGCTACTTGCTATAACTGTTTTATAGTTTTTATCATTTAAATGGAACTGCTGTTAGAGATGTACTTGCTCCAGTCCTGAATGACATATTTTTCAGAGTATCCGGAGGAGTGGTGTCCGACGTTTTATGGACCTGAGCCTGTCGATGGTGCGGACATGGACCCTCTAGCTTAGGGGTGATTTTCGGTTGGTAGCCGGGATCACTGAGACTTTATTGTTGTTTTTATTAGCTTTTAGCACCGGATTTGTCTCCGGTTTTGGATTGAGACCTTGTTTGTATATTATTTTGGATATTGTTGTATTATTATTTGATGTTGTGGTTGTTGTAGTAGTTGTTGTTGGTTAGACTTTATAGTTGTTAGATCTCTGTGTTATCTTATCGTACTTAGATTCGTGATTGAGTATATTGTGATTATCATTTGATATTGCTCCTCCGTTTGGAGTTGAGATCTTGACAGGTTTATATTGTTTGTGTGGTTGCCCTCCTTTTGGAGAGGTCATGGCCGATTTTTGTGTGAGATTTATTATTTAGTTAGTTGACCTAGACAGCGTTCTACCGCCGATGCTGCAGCGTAGGCTGGACGTACCCACGACTCATGCCCGATTTTTCGGGTGCGGGTCGTGACACGTTTTTGGTGGCGGCCCCATGCAGGTCTCGATTCACAATTAGTGCGATATCGTGGTGGTACAACAACTTAGTTGTACTGCTGCGAGCCTGCTATAGGATCTAGGATCTAGGATCTAGGATGAGAGTGTACTCAATCACGACTAGGAACAATTCCATTCTAATTATTCTGAAATTGTTTTCTTTTGAAATATTACTGTCCTTCTTTGATAATATCGTATCTTGCGCCGTATTGACTTCTTTTGATCTGTGTTCAGGATGCCTCCGAAGACACGATCTCATCGTACCGCCCCAGCAGTTGCCACTGAGAGGTCTGCTACCTCTCATCCAACTCGTATTCAGGCAGCTGCTACCACTCCACTCACCACTCCTGCGGTTGAGGGACCATCTGCTTCTTTCGGGGATCCTCCTTCACCTGTCGATCCGAGGACTACCCCAGTCGTTCCGGTGGTTCCCCCACCACTTCCTGCTCCAGTAGATGCCACGCAGTTGTTTGCGTTCTTCAAGGAGATGATGGACGCGCAGCACCGTCAGGTGGATGTGATGAGGCTGGGCATTGAGAACGCCCACCAGGTGGCCATGACATCAGTGGATAGGGTGGCACAGAATCATCCACAGGCAGATCAGATTCAGCATCCGAGGCCAGGCAGCATTATTGACTTCCAGAGGATACGGCCCAAGGAGTTCCGTGGTACAGAAGGGATCCTGTACGCAGATGACTGGATAGAGCAGATTGAGGGCATCTTCAGGCTGGCGCAGATTCCAGACAGCATGCAGATAGAGGCAGCGGGCAGTCAGATGTTCGACCTCGTCTTGACGTGGTATCGTACTGATACGAGGATTGCAGCGCCAGGGCTTACATGGGAGGCTTTCAAGAGGCTTTTTAAGGAGAAGTTTTTCCCAGATGTGGCGCTCAGTGCTTTGGAGAGCCAATTTGAGGCACTCGTCCAAGGGAGCATGACAGTGGACGAGTACGCAGCGGAGTTCTGCCGTCTGGGCAGATTTGTAGATGGCTTGAGTGAGGCAGCAAAGGCGAGAAAGTTTCGCAAGGGCTTGGTTATGGCGGTCAAGTCTTTGACCAGGAGCGACCGCGAGGCGACTTTTGAGCAGATAGTAGGAGATGCTCAGAGAGCAGAGGATGACTTGGAGCTCAAGTCCAAGAGAGGCAGGGATGATTCAGGCAGTGCGAGTGGCAGTGCGGGACCAGCTAAGCGTCCCTATGTGCAGAAGGTAGCACAGCAGGGTCAGGATCAGAGGGTGCCCACTTGTGCCTACTGCAGGAAGGCAGGACACACTTGGGATGTTTGTAGGAGGAGGCTGAAGGTGTGTTTATTCTGTGGATCCGCTGCTCACCAGATGCGAGATTGCCCTACTGCACCTCCATTGGGTGGAGCACAGGATCAGAGAGTTGGAGCTAGGCCATCTGTGGCACAGCATCATGCCCCGCACCAGCAGAGGGATACACTCCAGCAGGGCAGGGCTTATGCGTTGACGGTCGAGGAGGCCGATGCTACGGATGTCGGGTTAGCAGGTCTGTCTCTTGTTTCTTCTTCCTGTCCTTTTCCATTCATGTGGTGTGCTTCATTAGTACCTGTTAGATTTTCTTTGTGCTGTGGTAGATAGTGTAGTGACCCTGATTGAGACTGTAATAACACGACCAGTAGGACCCTGATCTTGTATGTTGTTTAGGTAAAATTTCTTGACTGTGATTGTTGGGGGTTTGACCTAGAGAGAGTGTGATTGACTTTAAATTTCGAGGACGAAATTTTCTAAGGAGGATAGGCTTGTCACCACCCCATTTCCAGAGCCGGGTATTTTTTTTTATTTTTAATTTAGTTAATTGTGGATTATTTATATTTAATTGTATTTATATTTAGTTATTGATTGTATTATATTTTTATTGTTTGTTTTAGGATTTTGGCTAGCCTGGACCCATGTCAGACCCTAGTGGACCCATGTCCGACCTAGCCCACACCCTTGTGAGAATTATTTTGGGGCTTAGATTTATTATTTTATTTTTAGGAGGTTAGTCGGAGAGATTTGGAGCTAGTTTGAGTGCTTTTGGAACCCGGAACCGAAACCAAGTCAAGTAGGGGCATTTTGGGCATTTGGAAATTAGTGAAATCCATTTTTAGTCATGGCCGGCCCCTACCTACCCCCCCATCCGTGAGAACACAGCAGCTTCTCCCCTTCTTTTGCTTCACTCCTTCTTCTTCTTCTTCTTCACTTCTTCTTCTTCTCCACTACTTCTTCTTCTTCATTTCTTCTTCACAAGTAAGTTTCTCCATTTTTTCTCCTTCCCTCTTCCATTTCTTTCATTTGTTTGAACCCTAACCTACATTCTTCCCCAACCTAGGTGGGTAGAGCCTAGATTTGGTGTTGGAGCTTGGATTTGAGGCTTGGAAGCTTGGATTGGAGGATTTGGAGTATTTTTGAGACTTTGGCTTGGGATTCCAACTCCCAAGAGGTAAACCCTAATTTTCCCCTTATAATTACTCTTTTATAGTGTAATTAATATTTTAGAACCTTCCTAGACCCTTAGGCTACCCGTGGGAGGAAGTTGGAACTAGTTTTGTTGGGTTTGGAGACTTTAACACTAGGTTTTGTGTCAATTTCGGGTGGAATCCAAATTTGGCCCATTTTTTGGTGATGCCCTAGGTTAGACGGACCTAGGTAGACGTTGTTGGGTGTCTTGAGGGTGAGTGCGTGTCTCCGTTCGGATACGGGAAGCCGCGTCGCGGAGAAACGGGCGTTTCAGGCGAAATTGGGGCTTTTTGTCGTCGCCGATTCTAAGTGCGTGTGCGTTTCTGCCACGGGCCTAGAATCGACGTGGGAGCGCATTTTCTAGGATTTAGACATCGTTTAGAGCTCGTGGGTAAATTTTGGGCCGATTCCGAGTTCGTTTGGTGTGCGTTTCAGGAGGTTTTCCGAGCCGCGCACCACGTGTTCGTCGAAATGACCGAACGGCCATTTCGACTTGGTTTCCTCGTTTCGGGCTTGTGTGCTCGTTGGGTTAGTATCGGTGAGTGTGTGCTAGAGTTTTCGAGTTATATTTTATATATTTTAGGGTGTTGGTGAGTGTCGGGGTCGTTGGGCGTGAGTGGGGCGTGTTGTTGTGTGTTGTGGTTGAGTGGTGTTGTGTCTCTCTATATGTATTTATAAGTGTCTATATATATATATTTATATATATATTTGTATGTGTGTTTATGTATATATATTTATATATATATATGTGTGGTTGTGTGTTTGTGAGTGTGTTAGTGAGTGATTGTGTGCTTGTGTGAGTGCTTGTGTGAGTGTGTAGGTGAGTGTGTGTGTGAGTGTTTGTGAGTGTCTATAGGTATATATATATATATCTATATATATATATATATATATATATATATATATATATATATATATATATATATATATATATATGAGTTGTGTGTATATATGTATATATATTTATATATATATGTATGAGAGTTTGTGTGTGTGGTTGTGTGTTTGTATATAATTATGTGTGTGTGTGTGTGTTGATTTGCGTTTGAGTGTGTGTGTGTGTGTGTGTTAGAATGTATATAAGTTAGTGTGTATATATATCTATAGAGTTTATATATGTATATATATGTATGTATATATATATAGATATAGATATATGTATATAGGTATGTGGTCATGTGTGTGTGTGTGAGAAGAGGGGGGGGGGGCGACTGGACTGTGCAAGCAGCAGCCACAGCAGCAAAGGCAGCAAGAGCAGCCACAGCAGCAGCATGTAGAAGCCCAGCAGCAGCAGGAATAGCAGTAGCAGCAGTACCTAGAGCAGTAGCAGCAGCAAGGCGAAGCAAAGAGCTAGCAGCAGTAGTAGCAATGCGAGGGAGGGAGAGAGAGATATATATATATATATAGATATAGATAGATTGATATATAGTTAGAATCAATAGATAAGTATATAGATAGATCTATAATTAGTTAGATAGAGTTTAGATAAATAGATAGGTAGAGGAATAGATAGATACAAGATAATTAATAGATAGATACATAAATAGATTAGATAGATAGATAGATAACTAGGTAGATAGATATATTAGCTAGATAGATAGAAATATAGATAGATAGATGATAATTAGATAGATATTAGATAGAGGGATAAATAGTTAGATAGGTAAGTGGATAACTAGAATAGATAGATAGATAGTATTATAGATAGATCTATCTATGGATAGATACATAGGTAGATAGGTAGTTATCTATCTAAGGTATATATATATATCTATATACATATAGTTATATGCATACCTAGAGATATCTAGATAGTATATATATATATATATTTATGAGTTAGGTAAGGTAAGGTATTGGATATATATAAATAGGTATATGTCTATATGTATTAGATATATATATTTTAGCCTAGATTATAGCTAGATATATATGTTTATGCATAGTTAGTTAGCTAGAGGGGTAGTCGGGTTGAGTTTAGAGCGGTATCTCAATACCTTAAGATATTCAAGGTATTGGGTTTCGAGCGGGGTTTTTGAGAAATAGCCTAGGAATTATATTTGAGTGATTTTTATATGCTTATGTGTATATATTTACGCATACTAGCATAGGTTTTAGCGGGTTTAGGCGGGGTGCGTAGCCTAGGTTGAGGTATCGGATACCGAGGGTATCCCGGTATCTCAAGGAGGCGAGTTTGGGAGTTTTCTAGCTTAATGACCTCGGTTTGACCTAGAATTTTAGGAGCACCCTAGTTTGACCCAGACTTGACCGTAGTTGACTCGGTTGACCGCCAAAGTCAACTTTTGACCTAGTTTTGACCTAGAGTTGACTTTTTGGACCCAGAGTTGACTTTTTGACCCAGATTTCACCGGTTTGACCCGTTTGACCTAGAACGACCCTAGAAGCCTATTTTTAATTATTTTATATCTGTTTAACTTATTAGAACCCTGTTTAACCTTGCTTTTCGTATTAGGTCCTTGCGACACCAGTTCGGATCACCAGTTGCTCAGGACGTCAGGCGAGTACATTCTCTGATAGTTTTTATTATTTGATGATTATTATGATTCAGCTTCTAGTATAGTATCATCTGATTATTCTGGCACAACACGGGACACTGATTGATATTTCTGGATTCATTTACTTGTGACACGTACATTTCATGTTTCTGGCCTCTATTCTAGAATCACTACTGGCATCACCTACAGGCATCACTACAGGCATCACTCATGTTCAGGCTAGACTCATCTTGATTTACGTGTCGGGTCTTGGATCCACTTGTATTAGTCGGGGCGGGGAAATACTCGAGTAGACATATAAATATTTCTATCTGGCATCATCAGGAATCACTCCCTCTGGTCTAATCTGGAATGATAGCAGCCGCGCACCCAGTGCGCGGTGAGCCGTACTTACCCCTAGCCGTTTACATGTCGAAACAAGTATTTCAAAGACACCGAGTTCATTCTTTATAGTCTGGACTCTCATGTATTTCTTGACTTGTCTCACTTACATGTTTCTGGACTTGACTCACTACATGTTTTCCATGCTGGACTCACTACACGTTCATGTGCACAGACTTACTTTTAGTGTAGATTTCTTGTATCTTGCAGTTATTACTATCTTGCTCTGATATCCATGCATCTTTACCTTTATGCACCAGTTATACATATTTTCTTGTTTCATACTTGCTTCATTCTTCTTGCTACTTGCTATAACTGTTTTATAGTTTTTATCATTTAAATGGAACTGCTGTTAGAGATGTACTTGCTCCAGTCCTGACTGGACATATTTTTCAGAGTATCCGGAGGAGTGGTGTCCGACGTTTTATGGACCTGAGCCTGTCGATGGTACGGACAGGGACCCTCTAGCTTAGGGGTGATTTCCGGGTTGGTAGCCGGGATCACTGAGACTTTGTTGTTGTTTTTATTAGCTTTTAGCACCGGATTTGTCTCCGGTTTTGGATTGAGACCTTGTTTGTATATTATTTTGGATATTGTTGTATTATTATTTGATGTTGTGATTGTTGTAGTAGTTGTTGTTGGTTAGACTTTATAGTTGTTAGATCTCTGTGTTATCTTATCGTGCTTAGATTCGTGATTGAGTATATTGTGATTATCATTTGATATTGCTCCTCCGTTTGGAGTTGAGATCTTGACAGGTTTATATTGTTTGTGTGGTTGCCCTCCTTTTGGAGAGGTCATGGCCGATTTTTGTGTGAGATTTATTATTTAGTTAGTTGACCTAGACAGCGTTCTACCGCCGATGCTGCGGCGTAGGCTGGACGTACCCACGACTCATGCCCGATTTTCCGGGTGCGGGTCGTGACAATACTAGTCGGGGTGGAGAAATACTCGAGTAGACATGTAAACATTCCCATCTGGAATCACTGGAATTACCCCCTCTTGTCTAATCTGGAATGATAGCAGCCGCACACCCAGTGTGCGATGAGCCGTACTTACCCCTAGCCGTTTATATGTCGAAACAGGTATTTCAGAGGCATGAGTTCATTCTTTCTAGTCTGGACTCTCTTGCATTTCTTGACTGGTCTCACTTATACTTTCTGGACTGGACTCATTATATTTATTCTTGCTGGACTCACTTCACGAGATTGTGCACACACTTGATCTTAGTTTAGATTTCTTGTATCCTGCAGTCATTACTATCTTGCTTCTGATTTTTATGCATCTTTACCTTTATGCATCAGTTAACATATATATTTATATATTTCCTTGTTCATACTTTATTTTCTTCACCTTGTGCTACTTGCTACAACTGCTTTATAGTTTTTATCATTTAACTGGAACTGCTGTTAGAGGTATACTTGCTCCAATCCTGACTGGATATATTTTTCAGAGGATCTGGAAGATTGGTGTCCGACGTTTTATGGACCTCAGCCTGCCGATGGTGCAGACAGGGACCCCCTAGTTCAGGGGTGATTTCCGGGTTGGTAGACGGGATCACTAGGACCTCAGTTGTATTTATTAGCTTTTGGTACCGGATTTGTCCCTGGCTTTTGGTTTGAGACTTGTATTGTATTTGATTTTGGATATTGCTGTATTATTATTATTATTGTTGTTGTTGTTTTTGTAGTAGTTGTTGTTTAGACTTTGCAGTTGTTAGACTTCTTTGTTATGTTATCGTGCTTAGATTCGTGATTGAGTACTTGTGTTATCTTATCATATTGCTCCTCCGTTTGGAGTTGAGATCATGACAGGTACTTATATTGTTGTGTGAGATTGCTAGCTAGATAGTAGACCCAGACAGCATTCTACCGCCGATGCTGTGGCGTAGGCTGGACGTACCCACGACTCATGTCCGATTTTTCGGGTGCGGGTCATGACAACTTCTTACCATTCAAAGTGGGTACGTCGACAGAGAAGCTAGCGAAGATGTATGTACGACAGATTATCAGATTACATAGGATTCCTGTGAGCATCATCTCGGATCAGAATAATTATTTTACTTCCCACTTTTGAAGGAGTTTGTAGGCTAGATTGGGCACTCTGCTCAAGTTCAGTACCGCATATGTCACGCCCCAGCCCTAAAATACCGTGGGATCGGACGCGTGGCAAAGGCCAGCTGTCACACCCCAGTCCCAAAATGCCGAAGGACTGAACACGTGGCAATAGCCAGCAGCACGCACCGATGGACAACCCAATTTAATGGATCCATCAGGGCATGCTTAAGCTGTAGTCTAACAGGAAATAGAACAATTATTACAAGTCTCAGGTTATTCTAATCTCATCCACAACAGATAATCATAGATCAAAAGTCAGAATAAATGAAATAAAAATAACTATCAAATCTCAATAAAAGTGTCTCGGTGAACAATCCGAGAACAAGTCTGATACATCAATGCAAATAGACAGGAAGTAAAGGAACTGGAAATAGAAACAGAAATAACTGACTATATACAGCCACTGCTCAGGAGAAGTCTTCTGGTGCGAACTCGTCCTCAGGTCCTGGTACAGCTCCTGGAAGTGCTCCTGTACGGTGTATCTCTGGATGGATCTCTTCGGCTATACCTGGGGACATAGTCCATTCCAGGTCCTCAGGGGACATAACAAGGTACAGATAGTACAAGCCAAAATAAATGCAGTGCAGAAATTAAATGAAACAGCAGGGTAAACTATGTAACCAGCTAAGTGATAAATGTAAGTTAAGAGCATCACTAGAACTCAGGCTGAAGCCGCTACAAGCTCTGTGTCGGGGAGCCGGTAGCAGTAATAACACGTAAAGGGCCAAGCTCGGGTTTAGAGTCTTGTGCCTCACAATAATAGGGGTTTCATGTATATATATATGTTCAGCCTGTAGCCTGTGTGTCTCTCCCCACCCAATGTAATCATACATCTCATGTCCATGTGGCCCCATGTCCATGTCACGTAAGATCATATCTAATGCAACAAGTCATATAGTATCTAGGAACATAATGTCAATGTCAAGTCCTGTATCCTATACAGAATCACCACGAATATCTCAGGAAGATCCTGTCCATAAATTATGTCAAGTGTCCTGGGTTATGATGTACTTGATAAGACAAGTACGAGAATACATAGGGTCTCGATAACCATGTCTATGTGACGTTACACAACTCCGCGTACGGGGTTGGCACCCGACTAGTAATCGGACGCTAAGTAAAGTCACTCGGTCTTGGGTTGAACAGTTAAACAAGTTTATATGTATTTATACAAGAATTCAGGCAAAGCGCTATAACAGGAATCACTGCGAATTGGCAAGCTTTACTCGTCCACTGATGTACAAATGAGCCAAGGAAATAAGTAGCAAGCTGCAAGGTTTGGCAAGGTACACTTGCCTGCGATTCCGGTTCCAATTGTGGCTCTGACTTCAGCTGGAATTGCAGGCGGTACTCCGGTTGCTGTAACAAATATCACCATCAGATCCAAAAAATATCAATCAGCTAGAAACGCCTGTCCTTGAGTCCGATTTGGAGACAAGGGCAAAAATGGCAGTTTCTGTAAACCCCCCCTGAATTTTCAAAAAATATTAAATTGGAATTTTTCACAATTTTCTGGAATTTTCTGGGATTTTTCTGTAATTAAAATCAGGATTTTAATTATTAAATGATTTTTAATTGTTAATAAATAATATTAAAATAATATAAAAATAATATTTCTGGGTGTAAAATGAAAAACTGGACTTAGGGTAATTTTTCTGGAATTTATTGGACCCCGGACCTATTTTTAATTACCTAAAAACATTTATTTATTTATTTATTAATTAATTATTAATTATTCATTTAATTATTTATTTATATTTTTCGGCCCATAAAACCCTACCCAGGCCCGCGGGCTAAAACCCGGCCCATTGGGCCCAGCCCACACGACCCGCCTAGCGGGTCGGGTCGAGTCGGGTCCACCCGCACCCGACCCGCAACCCGCATCCCCACTCTCCCCTGACCCAGTCCCCGTCCCCGCACGTTTTTCGGCGAGCCCGCGTCCACCGCCGCTCCGGCCGCTCCGCTCCGCTCCGCCCGGCCACGCCACCCCTCCCTCCGCCTAACCCGGCCTCGCCTCGCCCCTCCTTCCCCTATAAAAACACCTCCCCTCTCTCCCCTCCGGCCACCACGAACCGCCACCCTCGCCTGACCCTCGCTCCGCCGTCGACCACCTCGCCGCCCGCTGCAGCCCGCCGCAGTTTCTCCTCCTCCTTCTCCTCCTCCTTCCTCCGCCCGTCCAGCTTCCTCCCCCGCCCCGGCAGCAGACCCGTGTCCCTCGCCTGAGCCGCCCCAGCTCCCCCCGGCCAGCCAACGCCCCAGCTCCCCCAGCGAGCCGTCCTCGGCCTCCCTCCGCCCTCCTCCGGCCGGCCTCCCCGCCTGAGCTCCGCCGGAGAGCCCCAAACCCTAACACTAACCCTAATTCCCAATTTCGTGTCGGACACAGCCTGTGTCGTGTCGGACACGACACGGACACGAGAAATTCCAATTTCTCGAGCCCGGTTCAGGTACGTGTAATTTTCTCCTCGCTGCCCCGTTTTCGATTCCGTAAATTGCATTGCGAAGCCTGT
The DNA here is from genome assembly GCA_036927795.1 of Iris macrosiphon. Lineage (NCBI taxonomy): Eukaryota > Viridiplantae > Streptophyta > Magnoliopsida > Asparagales > Iridaceae > Iris > Iris macrosiphon. Next base: position 73,703,323 of record JAYESA010000009.1, on the reverse strand, counting down.
ATGACCCTCTCGGTGCCCGGATAAACTGCTCGGGGCATCGCGTCCTGTGGTGATCGCACACCGCGATCCAAAAACAGGAAAAACAACGCCCCGATTCACCCCGGAACTGGGTACGCCCCGCCAAACGGGACGACATGGTCACGCACGGTCTTCACAGATACGTGCGCAGCGTTGATACGGACGTGTGGGATTTCGCGAAACTCGATTCGGGTGTGCGTGCACACCGGGATCAACGCGTATCCGCGGACACCGCCCCATATCCGCTTTTTCTGAATCAAGCTCTAACTTTCTGTATATACGTCGGATTGAAACAAAACTTGCGCCATCGGACTCGTAGCGATACGCTGGTCCTGTGACCCAAGTTTGGTTCGATTCTGAGAACGTTGACAAAATCGCGTGTCGTGGGCCCCACAGGCTCCGCTCGACGGGCGATTTTGTGATCGGCTCATCGGAATCCAATTCTGGAAGTTCTGTTGGGTTCGTATCATCGTTCCTGACCTGTTAACACTAAGTTTGGTGATTTTGGAGACCTTTGACCCTGACACGTTTTTCGGTGCAAAGCGGGTCCACATGCGGACCCTGTTTTGACCCGAAACTGTCGTTTTTGCCCTTGTCTCCAAATTGGACTCAAAGACAGGCGTTTTAAGCTATTTGATATCTTCTGAGCATGATGGTAATGTTTATTTCAGTATCCGGATACATTTCTGGAATTTTTCTCGAGAACAGAACTCTAGTGGGATCCAAACATCAGGCAAGTACCTGCACTTCAAGTTTATTCTTTATATTGTGATAATTAGTTCCTTGCTCTACTAGTACCATTGGATGATTATACTTAGTGTTAGGATTTGGAGTTCATGTCTTGCTTTTCGTGTCGGAAGGAAGAATACTAGGAGGCATGTAGTTTACCCTTCCCCCTGTCCTGACTGCTAGCTGTTGGTACGCGACTGTACCATCAGCCTGATACTCGATTATTCCTAACTGATAGCCGTCTATGACGGCCTGATTAGCCTTATAACCCCCTACATGCCAACTATATATTCTAAATACACAATTATACACACATAGTTTCTTGTCTTGTTACAGTTATATTTTTCCTGTCTCATTATATTCCTGTCTTGCTCATGTCCCTGGTTTATAGCAATTAATCCTGTTTTACTTATGTTCCTGATTTTTAGTACTTAACTCTTAGATAATTTCACTACTTATTATGCATATTCTTATCATGATACTTAGACAGTTTTTTTTCTACTTGTCATAAATATTTAGTTTAATCTTGTTGTGTATTGGTACTTTGCTCCTTTCCTGACTGGATTCGTTGATATTAGGCGATGATGAGGACTATGCCCCCACCTATTATGGTCCCTATGAGGTAGCAGGTGATACTTTTGAGGAGCCGGTTCCCACCCAGGAGACTACTTCTGAGGAGTAGTTAGCAGTTAGTTATTATTTTCTTTCATCCTAGTAATCGGGTTTGTCCCCGATTTAAATTTCTGGTTCTGTAATAAACTATGGATCTGGCTGTCATATTTTGTTTATGAAATCTTAGCATTCATTTTCCTGTTATTATCCTTGCCTACTATTTTTATTGTGAATGAGTTAGATTTAATTTAACTGTGAATATGGCCTAGACAGCGTACTACCGCCGACACTGCGGCGTAGGCTGGACGTACCCACGTACTCGTGCCCGAATATTCGGGTGCGGATTGTGACACATTTTTATGGTGGCCCATGCAGGTCAACGACTAAATTGTTCGGTTTCAACTCAGGAACCGAACAGGCCTGCAATAAGATAAGAATAAGTTTAGGATCTCATCCACTTGCTTGAATCGTTCGTGACATCTATTTCGGATTCGAATTAATTCCTTGACTTGCATCCTGCCTTGATTTCTGTGTGCCTCTTATCGTTTATTTTGGATGCAGAGTAAAGGATCTATCAGCAAGCGATGAGGTTCCTATAAGATCACCACGAGATGCTCTACCAGCATGACCGTGGAGAACGCGCAGACTCGTGGAGTAGCTAATGCGCGTAAGTGATTCGTAGATACCGTTTCTAGTATTGTTTAGCTCGTGCCTATTGGTTCGTGACCTCAGCCCCAACCTAGTAATTTTGAACTTGCTAATAACCTGGTATGCTTTTATAGTTGATAACTATAGAGATTGTAGAGTCTTTTGTTATTGTGCTTATTGTGTGTTGTTTTGTGAACTTAAATAATTCGTACCTCCTTTCATCATCATCTAGCGCACTTAATTTTGTTGTACTTGACTTATGCTGCTATTCTATAGCCTAGTTTTGCAAGCTTACTCTTTATCAGGCTTGTTCATGACACATGTGTTATTGAGGCCTGATCAACCCCACTAATACAAGTGTCTATTCAGAATCAGTGTATTACGGTCTGATCAACCTTAGTGCATTTTGATTCGCACTTCGCACGATTACTTTACATGGATTGAGATATATAGTTGACTAGTATACTTGCCCCTAAATATGTCCGAGCATATCGTATCCGTTACATAACTGTACTAATACGAGCATGCGAACAAATGATTACCAGAATAGAATTTTAATCCATAACCGCCTGACAATTCCCATTAGAATTCTTTAAATGCCTTGATCCCTATACCTCTGTTCTACCACCTCGCCCTTGAATTCTTTATTATTGATCCTTGTCTTCCCTTATTTCGGAAAGATAAAATCTTGTGCTTGGTATAAGTTTGATATATAGATGGTACTAGATATACCCCTCAGACCGGTCGAATTGATGATGACCCTTTATGATTAAGGGAATACCATAGCTGATGTATTTGTGTTAAAGACTTAAGAATTCAATATCATGATTAAATAAGTTGGGACATAGCTTTACTAGTTGTATAGCCTTAGATGATAGATGGATAAAATCTAAGTTGGGTAGAGACCGCAATGTTCACTTGAGAGGAATCCTTTAGACCGTAATCAAGTGAGATTGGATAGAGAGAACCCTACCCTATTTTAATTTCGAGGACAAAATTTTTATAAGTTGGGTAGATTGTAAACCCCCCTGAATTTTCAAAAAATATTAAATTGGGATTTTTCACAATTTTCTGGAATTTTTTGGGATTTTTCTGTAATTAAAATCAGAATTTTAATTATTAAATAATTTTTAATTGTTAATAAATAATATAAAAATAATATTTTTGGGTGTAAAATAAAAAACTGGACTTAGGGTAATTTTTCTGAAATTTATTGGACCCCGGACCTATTTTTAATTACCTAAAAACATTTATGTATTTATTTATTAATTAATTAATTATTAATTATTCATTTAATTATTTATTTATATTTTTCGGCCCATAAAACCCTGCCCAGGCCCGCGGGCTAAAACCCGGCCCATTGGGCCCAGCCCACACGACCCACCTAGCGGGTCGGGTCGGGTCGGGTCCACCCGCACCCGACCCGCAACCCGCAACCCGCATCCCCACTCTCCCCTGACCCAGTCCCCGTCCCCGCGCATTTTCCGGCGAGCCCGCGTCCACCGCCGCTCCGGCCGCTCCGCTCCGCTCCGCCCGGCCACGCCACCCCTCCCTCCGCCTAACCCGGCCTCGCCTCGCCCCTCATTCCCCTATAAAAACCCCTCCCCTCTCTCCCCTCCGGCCACCACGAACCGCCACCCTCGCCTGACCCTCGCTCCGCCGCCGACCACCTCGCCGCCCGCTGCAGCCCGCCGCAGTTTCTCCTCCTCCTTCCTCCGCCCGTCCAGCTTTCTCCCCCGCCCCGGCAGCAGACCCGCGTCCCTCGCCTGAGCCGCCCCCGGCGCCGCCCGGCCAGCCAACGCCCCAGCTCCCCCGGCGAGCCGCCCTCGGCCTCCCTCCGCCCTCCTCCGGCCGGCCTCCCTGCCTGAGCTCCGCCGGAGAGCCCCAAACCCTAACCCTAACCCTAATTCCCAATTTCGTGTCGGACACAGCCTGTGTCGTGTCGGACACGACACAGACACGAGAAATCCTAATTTCTCGAGCCCGGTTCAGGTACGTGTAATTTTCTCCTCGTTGCCCCGTTTTCGATTCCGTCAGTTGCGTTGTGAAGCCTGCATGACCCCCTCGGTGCCCGTGCAACCCGCTCGGGGCATCGCGTCCTGTGGTGATCGCGAACCGCGATCCAAAAATAGGAAAAACAACGACCCGATTCACCCCGGAACTGGGTACGCCCCGCTAAACGGGACGACTTGGTCGCGCACGGTCTTCACAGATACGTGCGCGTCATTGATACGGACGTGTGGGATTTTGCGGAAGTCGATTCGGGTGTGCGTGCACACCGGGATCAACGCGTATCCGCGGACACCGTCCCGTATCCGCCTTTTCTGAATCACGCCCTAACTTTGTGTACACACGTCGGATCAAAACGAAACTTGTGCCATCGGACTCGTAGCGATACGCTGGTCCTGTGACCCAAGTTTGGTCCGATTCCTGGAACGTTGACGAAATCGCGTGTCGTGGGCCCCACAGGCTCCGCTCGACGGACGATTTTGTGATCGGCTCATCGGAATCCAATTCTGGAAGTTCCGTTGGGTTCGTATCATCGTTCCTGACCTGTTGACACTAAGTTTGGTGATTTTGGAGACCTTTGACCCTGACACATTTTTTGGTGCAAAGCGGGTCCACATGCGGACCCCGTTTTGACCCGAAACTGCCGTTTTTGCCCTTGTCTCCAAATTGGACTCAAGGACAGGCGTTTCTAGCTATTTGATATCTTCTGAGCATGATGGTAATATTTATTTCAGCATCCGGACACATTTTTGGAATTTTCCCCGAGAACAGAACTCTAGTGGGATCCAAACATCAGGCAAGTACCTGCACTTCAAGTTTATTCTTTATATTGTGATAATTAGTTCCTTGCTCTACTAGTACCATTGGATGATTACACTTAGTGTTAGGATTTGGAGTTCATGTCTTGCTTTTTGTGTCGGGAGGGAGAATACTAGGAGGCATGTAGTTTACCCTTCCCCTTGTCCTGACTGCTAGCTGTTGGTACGCGACTGTACCATCAGCCTGATACTCGATTATTCCTGACTGATAGCCGTCTATGACGGCCTGATTAGCCTTATAACCCCCTACATGCCAACTATGTATTCTAAATACACAATTACATACACATAGTTTCTTGTCTTGTTACAGTTACATTTTTCCTGTCTCATTATATTCCTGTCTTGCTCATGTCCCTAGTTTATAGCAATTAATCCTGTTTTACTTATGTTCCTGATTTTTAGTACTTAACTCTTAGATAATTTCACTACTTATTATGCATATTCTTATCATGATACTTAGACAGTTTCTTTTCTACTTGTCATAAATATTTAGTTTTATCTTGTTGTGTATTGGTACTTTGCTCCTTTCCTGACTGGATCCGTTGATATTAGGCGATGATGAGGACTATGCCCCCACCTATTATGGTCCCTATGAGGTAGCAGGTGATACTTTTGAGGAGCCGGTTCCCACCCAGGAGACTACTTCTGAGGAGTAGTTAGCAGTTAGTTATTATTTTCTTTCATCCTAGTAATCGGGTTTGTCCCCGATTTAAATTTCTGGTTCTGTAATAAACTATGGATCTGGCTATCACATTTTGTTTATGAAATCTTAGCATTCCTTTTCCTGTTATTATCCTTGCCTACTATTTTTATTGTGAATGAGTTAGATTTAATTTAACTGTGAATATGGCCTAGATAGCGTACTACCGCCGACACTGTGGCGTAGGCTGAACGTACCCACGTACTCGTGCCCGAATATCCGGGTGCGGGTCGTGACAGTTTCTGGCCAAAGCGGGTCCACATGTCGGCCGCTTCGCACCGAAAAATGCGTCAGGGTCAAAGGTCTCCAAAACAGTCCAACTTAGTATCAACAGGTCAGGAACGATGATACGAACCCAACGAAACTTCCAGAATTGGATTCCGATGAGTCGGTCACAAAATCGCCCGTCGAGTGGAGCCTGTGGGGCCCACGACACGCGATTTTGTCAACACTCTCAGAATCGAACCAAACTTGGCTCACAGGACCAGCGTATTGCTATGAGTCCGATGGCACAAGTTTCGTCTCGATCCGACGTGTGTACACAAAGTTAGGACGTGATTCAGAAAAGTCGAATACGGGACGTTGTCCGCGGATACGCACTGATTTCGATGTGCACGCACATCCGAATCAGCTTCTGCAAAATCCCGCACGTCCGTATCAACGACGCGCACGTATCTGTGAAGACCGCACGCGACCAAGTCATCCCGTTTGGCGGGGCGTACCCAGTTCCGGGGTGAATCAGGGCGTTGTTTTTCCTATTTTTGGATCGCGGTTCGCGATCGCCACAGGACGCGATGTCCCGAGCGGGTTGCACGGGCACCGAGAGGGTCACGCAGGCTTCGCGATGCAAAAGACGGAATCGAAAACGGGTAAACGAGCAGGGAGAAAAGAGTACCTGAATAGGGCTCCGGAAACTAGGGTATTCTCGTGTCCGACACGACACTGTGTCCGACACGACGCAAAAGGATCACGATGCTGCTGTGTCCGCCTGTCGTGTCCGGGGTCGGGTTCGGCCGAGTCTCGCCGGGGAAGGGCGGCTCAGGGCGGCGGAGGCTCGACGAGGGGCTGGGCGGCTCTCGGGGAGGCGGAGATGGGCCAGGGGAGGCCGCCGGCCGGCGCTGGGATCGAGGGGCAGCGGGGTCGGCTCGAGCTCGGGGAGGGGCAGAGCCGTGCGGCGAGGCGCTGGGAAGGCGGAGGAGAAGGTGGAGGTCGCGGCACTGGAGGATGGCTGGGGTCGGGTTGGAGCGGGTGCCGGCGGCAGAGTTCTAGGGCGAGGGTGGCGGTGAGGGAGTGATCGGAGGGGAAAGAAAGGGGGGTTTATATAGGGTGAGGCACGGGGGAGGTCGTGGCGGAGAAGGCGGTGCCGAGGGGAGGTCGTGGAGGAGAAGGCGGTGCCGAGGGGAGGTCGTGGGGTAGTGGGGGTGAGGCGCGGGCGGTTCTCCGGCGACGTGGCCGGAGAACGCGGCGGGAACCGCGGGGGTCTGCGCGTGGGGAGGAAGAAGGGTTCCCGGGTCGGGTCGGGCGGCGGGTTCGGGTTTGGCCGACCCGCCCGACCCGCTAGGCCAGGGGATGGGCCGGGCTCGGTTGGGGCTGGGCCCGGTGGGCTGTGCCCAGTGGGCTTGGGTTGGGCTAGGGTTAGGTTAGGTTAAATAATTAAATAAATAAATAAATAATAATAGTTTTGAGGTGTTTAAAAATAGGTCTGGGGCCCAATAAATTCCAGAAAAATTATCCTAAGTCCAGTTTTTTATTTTACACACAAAAATATTATTTTCATAATATTTTAATATAATTTATTATTAATTAAAAATCATTTAATAATTAGAACCCTGATTTTAATTACAGAAAATTCCCAGAAAATTCCAGAAAATTATGAAAATCCAAATTTAAAAATTCTGAAAAATCAGGGGGTTTACACCAGCAGTACGCACCGATGGACAAACCTAATTTAATGGATCCATCAGGGCATACTTAAGCTGTAAAATTAAGTCTACGACAACATGGCACAACTAATCTCATCCACACAGTATATAAAATATGATCCACAGAATATAAGGAATGTAAATCATCAACCTGTCTCAACAAAGTGCTTCGGGGAACAACCCGATAAATATCTGATACAATGGTTCAACAGACCAGAATATAAATGACTGAAATAAATAATAAATACTGAGCATGAACATGGATGCTCAGGAGAAGTCTTCGGCTAACACCTCATCCTCGGATGGCGGTACAGCTCCTGGATCAGCTCCTGCTACAGTCCCATATACCTCGGGATAGATCTCGTCCTCAAATCCTAGGGACATAATCCATATCCAGGTCCTCAGGGGACATAACAAGGTACAGAAAATATACAAACCAAAATATAAGCAGTACAGCAATAATGAGATAAATAGGGTAAGTATGTAACCATCTATGTGAAATGCAAGATGAGAGCAACACGAGTACTCAGGCTGAGCCACTACAAGCTCTGTAACGGGGAGCCGGTAGCGGTAATAACCGGTAGTGGGTCTAGCTCTGCTCCGAAAGTCTACGACCTCTCAATAATAGAAGATATATATATAAGACAGCCTGTAGCCTGTGTGTCTCTCCCCACCCAATGTAACCACGCATATCATGACCATAACGTCTCATGTCCATGTCAAGCGGGATCATAGCTAATACAACCAGTCATACAATATCTAAGAACATATTGTCCATGTCCAGTCCTGTATCCTATACAGAATCACCACGAATATCTCGGGAAGATCCTGTCTCATGAGTAGTGTCAAGTGTCCTGGGTCAAAGTGTACTTGGTAAGACAAGTACGAGAATGTAAAGTGTCACGAATGTCCATCTCTAGATGACAGTACCCAACACCGCGTACGGTGTTGGCACCCGACTAATAATCGGACGCTAAGTACGTCACACGGTCCTAGGTTAAGCATGCACAGCAATATAATGAAGCAAGGAAAATATATAACAATACTGCAGAGTTTGGCAAGGTACACTTGCCTGGGGTCCTGCTGTTGGTATGAATCAGAGTCCAAGTCACAGTCCAAATAGCCTATGTATTACAATTTATCATGTCAAAAGATAATTTATTTTAACTTATTTAATTCTAAAATAATTACTCTAAAATCCTATTTTAATCTTATTATTCTGATTTTTAGGTTAATTCCTAAATTTTGTCCAAAGGAACTGAATTTTATCAACTCGAGACTCATGGCACGCAAATCGAGGCGATCTATTGACCAAAAAGTCAACCGACACAAACTCAACTTTCATGCATGATTTCCTATAGATTTCATCATCAAAAATATGCTAAAATTTATGGCTCGTCCAAATTTAAATTCGTTTGGGAATTATGGCACATACAAGTTTCGTATCGTGCACCGATGGTTAAATTCTAACCTAGAAGTTCTACAGAATTAACAGTATGAAAATACATCGAATTAAATTCTGAGAAAAATATATGTCAATGATCTCGACATTAGCTTTCCGAAACTTTAAACGGTTCATGATTCTGATTCCTGGTTCTCCCGAAATCACAAAAACATTGAAACACATCTATTTTCGGACATGCTGTGCTCTACGAATTTTCTAGAATTTAATACTCAAAATTTTGTAAAAAAAATTATATAATCAGAAATCTAACCTCAATATCATTCTAACGCAAGAAACTAGGCCTCGTTTGGAGTCCAGAGCTATGCGCAATGGCTTCTGGAAGATGAAGGAACCCTAGATGGCAATTCTCCAAAATCTCTCTCTCTAAAAATAATGGAATAATTAGGGTTATAATATATATATATATATATATATATATATATATATATATATATATATATATATATATATATATATGGATGTTGAGCGGCAGAATGAAAGTTGATAGGGTGACACGTGTCATGATTTGATTGGATGGTTTTGGTTATATTATTTGTTTTTTTGATTTGCCTTTATCAAAACATTATTTAAGTCATTTTAAATCTAAATAACTCAAAATAAACATTAAAATAAACATAAAAATCTAGAAAAATTACAAAAAATATATTTTAAACCTAAAAACCCTAGAAAAATATTTGGAATAATTATATATTCTTAGATTTCCTACTATAATTAGGAGAAGCTCTAAAAATTAGTTTTGCCATAAAACTAAAAATAAATACTAACATTACTCCAAAAATTCTGAAATAATTCCAAAAAATATATAATAATATTATAAACCTTAGAAAATAATGTGGATCCATTCTATATTCCTGAGCTTGCACAATAAATTCTAAAAGTCCTAAAAATTAGTTATTAGCCTAAATAACTCCCAATAAATACTAAAAATACTCAAAAAATTCCCAAAAACTTCTAGAAAATATATTTTATTATTTAGAACCTAAAATAAAAGTTTGGGATATTTTTAATTATATTTGAATCTAAAATAAATTCTTAAAAATTCTAGAAAATTACAGAAAAATGTGAAAAATCTAAATTAAAAATTTCTGAAAAATCAGGGGGTTACAATCTACCCAACTTATAAAAATTTCGTCCTCGAAATTAAAATTAAGCCATGGTAGAAGTCAAGGATGGTCTAAGATTTGCATTGGTTAAAATGCAAGGCTAGGTTTAACGGAGTGGACGATGTTGCACGTTGCACATTCCGAAAATCATGGGAGAAATTCACATGAGTGAAAATAGGTTTCTTCGTGTGTCATGTCCAATAGTGTGGACACCTAAATGCTCTTTTGCATAAAAGCGCCCAATAATTGAAACGTTGCACAAAGATGGAAATTGGAGGATGGGCATGTCTAGGACAAGGTGTGGAATTTGTAGGAAGGCAGTGACTAGGGAAGTGCTCCAATTATCGAAGCAATGGTAAGGCGCGCCGAGGGATACCATGTTATAAAACTAAATGAAAAATATCGTGTTCTATTCCTAAGTGGATTCGAGCTAGCCTAAGTCTCACTATCTAAGCCAAGTAGGTCTACTTCTTAGGTGAGGGGGTTTCACAATCCAGCCAACTTAAGACAATGTCGTCCTCAAAATTAAAATAAGACATAATTTGTTAATCCTTCGTGTACATAAGGCAAGTCAATCGCAATCTCCTTGCGATAATTAAAATTCTAATCATATCCATTGCAATCACTTCTAGGTTAAGATGACCACTGATCCAATCAAATTCAACCTATGGTTATCTCTTCTCGCTTTTTCAAATTATCCATATCTAAATTTAAATTAAATCCATATATCATCTTCAAGATTTAAATACGCATATCAATTTTACCTCACGATCTTCAATTATCATAATCTCCTCTAGAAGTAATTCGAGTCCATTATTATTCCTATTTTTACTTATAAATTTTTGTATGCTTCAACTTCTTAAATTCCATTCACATCCTTAATATGTCAAATAGGTAGTCCAACCATCAAGTTTTTATTTTAACTCAAATCATCAAATTAAAAAAAAAAATTAAATGCAGTCCACCATTGTTCAAGTCTGAAATTCCATCTTTTTATCCTCTAAATTTCAAGTTGATGATTTTACCTTCATTGTTTAAATCATGTACTTAAGGTATAAATATCGGGTCCTCAATATCAATTCATTAATCCTCATCATCTTAGTCATTCTTCTAAATTTTAAAATTAAAATGGATTGAACCTCTCCCAATCTAATCTTACTCGATCATAATCTAAAAGAAATTCCTCTCGAGTTGACAATGCACTGCTACCCAACTTAGAATTTACCCATCTATCACATAAGGCTATATACTTTAAGAAAAATATTTCTTAATTTATTTACTCATGTCATTCAATCCTCGAAACTTCAACGCCGATCATATCACATATGATATGTCCTTAATTACGAAAGAATAATCCTCAAGTATGTGATCGGCCTATGGGGTATATCTAGTACTCTCTGTGTATCAAACTTATACCAAGCACGAGGTTTCATCTTTCCGAAATAAGGGAAGACGAAGACCAATAATAAAGAGTTCAAGGGCAGCGTAATAGAATAGAAGTATTGGGATCAAGGCGTTTAAAGAATTCAATTGGGAATTGTCAAAGCAGTTGTGGATTAAAATCCTATTTTGGTAATCATTTGTTCGCCTGCTCGTATTAGTACAGTTATGTAACCGATACGATATGTCAGACATGTCTAGGGCAAGTTTATTCGTCTACTAATCACTACATATCTCAATCCACGTAAGGTATTATTGCGAGGGCGAATCAAGCGCACTATGGTTGATCAGACCGTAATACACTGATTCTGAAATATATTATTGTGGGCCTCCCCAATAATACATATGTCATGAACAAGCTCGATAAAGAATAAGGTTACAAAACTAAGCTATAAAATAGCACAATAAGTCAAGGTAGTATATGAAATATAAGCACGCTAGATGATGATGAAAGGAGGTACAAATTATTCAAGTTCACAAAACGAACAAAATGAGCAACAATAATAAAAGACTCTATAATATCTACAGTTATCATACAACCTCCTTGTCTAAGTTGCTAGTCGACCCAATAGGGCATGAACCTATAAATTCTATTGTCTGAATAAACACTGTCATCTTATGCTAGCATACAATTATTGCCATTCAGTTATACCGCCTTGATGGGTCAAGTGGACTATGTGGTACTAGTCTCAAGGGAAAGAGAATATAACTTGTATCGAGGTGGGGGTACAAATTACGTGATTTAACACTAAGGGATAATCATCGGGTCACAATCTACAAGATTAACTCAAACTTATCGAACTCTAACTACCAAATACAAAATTTTCAAATTCAAGACTATAACTATAATCCTAGCAAACTATGGGTCCTCAACAAGGAATAAAATTACTTGGCCTACTATTAGAAGTGTCAGGTAGCACGAATTGAAAGACGAAGAAAAGAAGAACATATTTTAGTCGTTGCGCATTAGCGAATGTTAAGGTCGCAGATGAACAACATATGAAATTAAAATATGGGGCTCTAGATAATATCATAGTTTCCTAAGGTGAATGTGGCGAGCAATTCTCCGTGTTTGAGGTATGATCTCATGGGGAATGTCATACTCGTTGCTCTGGGCTTCCTGAGGTACCGTCTGCTAATGTCACTACAAGAACCTATATCCTAACACCATCTCACTATGCATACTAGGTTCTGTTCTAACATTCGATCTCAGATTTCTATTGGTTCCTCAAAACTGGGGTCAACCACTAAGGTCAAACATTAGGGTCCAATCTCTAACTAGCTCTTAGCAGTGCCTATACTACTCTTAGGTCATTCATGACTATAACAAGAAATAATGGTAAATTATTCTATAGGTATGGGATGCTAGGGTTCATTAAGCGTTCTACTTAGGGGTGTGTCAATATCCTAGTTGTACTTTTAGTAGGAAGGTTACCCTACTTATCATTCTATCAACAGGGACTTCTATATTCTAGAAGAAAGCTACACTCAAGGAACTAATGAGAAGGCACATAAATCAAGCAGGAAGCAATTTTTTAACGGAATAGATTGGAAGGAGGAGGAGGAGAAGCCATAGTCAGTTGTGGATGAGATCCTATACTCTAATCCTATTTGCAGGCTTGCTCGGTCCCTAAGTTGAAACCGAACAATTTAGTCATAGACCTGCATGGGCCACCACAAAAACCATGTCACGCCCCAGTCCCAAAATACCGTGGGATCGGACGCGTGGCAAAGGCCAGCAGTACGCACCGATGGACAAACCCAATTTAATGGATCCATCAGGGCATACTTAAGCTGTAAAATTAAGTCTACGACAACATGGCACAACTAATCTCATCCACACAGTATATAAAATATGATCCACAGAATATAAGGAATGTAAATCATCAACCTGTCTCAACAAAGTGCTTCGGGGAATAATCCGATAAATATCTGATACAATGGTTCAACAGACCAGAATATAAATGACTGAAATAAATAATAAATACTGAGCATAAACATGGATGCTCAGGAAAAGTCTTCGGCTAACACCTCATCCTCGGATGGCGGTACAGCTCCTGGATCAGCTCCTGCTGTGGTCCCGTATACCTCGGGATAGATCTCGTCCTCAAATCCTGGAGACATAATCCATATCCAGGTCCTCAGGGGACATAGCAAGGTACAAAAAATATACAAGCCAAAATATAAGCAGTGCAGCAATAATGAGATAAATAGGGTAAGTATGTAACCATCTATGTGAAATGCAAGATGAGAGCAACACGAGTACTCAGGCTGAGTCACTACAAGCTCTGTGTCGGGGAGCCGGTAGCGGTAATAACCGGTAGTGGGTCTAGCTCTGCTCCGAGAGTCTACGACCTCTCAATAATAGAAGATATATATATAAGACAGCCTGTAGACTGTGTGTCTCTCCCCACCCAATGTAACCACGCATATCATGACCATAACGTCGTATGTCCATGTCAAGCGGGATCATAGCTAATGCAACCAGTCATACAATATCTAAGAACATATTGTCCATGTCCAGTCCTGTATCCTATACAGAATCACCACGAATATCTCGGAAAGATCCTGTCTCATGAGTAGTGTCAAGTGTCCTGGGTCAAAGTATACTTGGTAAGACAAGTACGAGAATGTAAAGTGTCACGAATGTCCATCTCTAGATGACAGTACCCAACACCGCGTACGGTGTTGGCACCAGACTAATAATCGGACGCTAAGTACATCATACGGTCCTAGGTTAAGCATGTACAGCAATATAAAGAAGCAAGGAAAATATATAATAATACTGCAGAGTTTGGCAAGGTACACTTGCCTGGGGTCCTGCTGCTGGTATGAATCAGAGTCCAAGTCACAGTCCAAATAGCCTATGTATTACAATTTACCATGTCAAAAGATAATTTATTTTAACTTATTTAATTCTAGAATAATTACTCTAAAATCCTATTTTAATCTTATTATTCTGATTTTTAGGTTAATTCCTAAATTTTGTCCAAAGGAACTGAATTTTATCAACTCGAGACTCATGGCACGCAAATCGAGGCGATATGTTGACCAAAAAGTCAACCGACACAAACTCAACTTTTATGCATGATTTCATTTATATTTCATCATCAAAAACATGCTGAAATTTACGGCTCGTCCGAATTCAAATTCGTTTGGGAATTATGGCACATACAAGTTTCGTATCGTGCACCGATGGTTAAATTCTAACCTAGAAGTTCTACAGAATTAAAAGTATAAAAATACATTGAATTAAATTATGGAAAAAACATATGTCAATGATCTCGACATTAGCTTTCTGAAAATTTAAACGGTTCATGATTCTGATTCCTGGTTCTCCCAAAATCGCGAAAACATTGAAACACATCTATTTTTGGATATGCTGTGCTCTACGAATTTTCCAAAATTTAATACTCATAATTTTGTAAAACAAATTATATAATCAGAAAGCTAACCTCAATATCATTCTAACGCAAGAAACTAGGCCTCGTTTGGAGTCCAGAGCTATGCGCAATGGCTTCTGGAAGATGAAGGAACCCTAGATGGCAATTCTCCAAAATCTCTCTCTCTCTCAAAATAATGGGATAATTAGGGTTATAATAATATATATATATATATATATATATATATATAGGGATGTTGAGCGGCTGAATGAAAGTTGATAGGGTGACACGTGTCATGATTTGATTGGATGGTTTTGGTTATATTATTTGTTTTTTTTATTTGCCTTTATCAAAACATTATTTAAGTCGTTTTAAATCTAAATAACTCAAAATAAACATAAAAATCTAGAAAAATTACAAAAAATATATTTTGAACCTAAAAACCCTAGAAAAATATTTGGGATAATTATATATTCTTAGATTTCCTACTATAATTAGGAGAAGCTCTAAAAATTAGTTTTGCCATAAAACTAAAAATAAATACTAACATTATTCCAAAAATTCTGAAATAATTCCAGAAAATATATAATAATATTATAAACCTTAGAAAATAACCTGGGTCCATTCTATATTCCTGGGCTTGCACAATAAATTCTAAAAGTCCTAAAAATTACTTATTAGCCTAAATAACTCCCAATAAATACTAAAAATACTCAGAAAATTCCCAAAAACTTCTAGAAAATATATTTTATTATTTAGAACCTAAAATAAAAGTTTGGGATATTTTTAATTATATTTAAATATAAAATAAATTCTTGAAAATCCTAGAAAATTATAAAAAATTGTGAAAAATCCAAATTAAAATTTTCTGAAAAATCAGGGGGTTACAGCATATCACCCCAGACAGACGGACAGTCAGAGAGAACTATTCAGACTCTCGAGGATATGCTACGCACTTGTGTTCTGGATCTCGGAGGTTCTTGGGAGGATCATCTACACCTGATAGAGTTTGCTTACAACAGCTACCAGGCCAGTATTGAGATGTCACCATTCGAGGCTCTATATGGGCGGAGGTATCGCACACCGTTATCTAGGGATGATGTCGGTGAGAGAGCGTTGTTGGGACCAGAGATGGTCGTGGATGCAGCAGAGAAGGTAAAACTCAACAGAGTTAGACTTCGAGTGGCGTAGGACAGACAGCGGCATTGGACCGACAACCACCGTAGACCCTTGGAGTTTGAGGTATGAGTTTAGTTGAAATTACTTGTGATTGCTTATTTTAGATTGCGCGTTAAGGCTGCATTTGTTCTAGGTTGGCGATTTGGTATTTTTACGAATTTCTCTGACACGGGGCATGATTCGCTTTGGTGGAGGCGGGAAGCTTAGTCCACGGTACATCGGACCTTTAGGAATTCTTGCGAGGGTCGGTGCACTGGCCTACAGGCTAGACTTGTCGCCTGTACTAGAGGGAGTATATGACGTATTCCATGTATCGCAATGGAGATGGTACGTGAAAGATCCTAGTCACGTACTAGATCACTCGGAGATCCACGTTAGTCCGAATCTCAGCTATCCTGAGCAGCCCGTAGAGATTTTAGATCACAGGAAGAAGGTATTATGGAACATCAGATTCTCCTTAGTTGCATGCTTTGGACTATTGGTCCCTTGGTTTTCGTATATATGGTTGTGATAAACCTGGGAGAGGGGCATGGATTATGATCAAATGGCCTGCAATCAACCATTTGCCTATTTAATCAAATTATTTCTCTTTCCTTCACTCTTCTTTCTTTTATTTCTCTTTTCTTCTTCACTTCTTCAGCCTTCACTGAGAGCAGCCGAGCTTGGCCTTGGCCGTGGGTGACCTTGGTAGTATCAGGCTAGAACTTGATCGTAGGCAAGTACATCTTGTCAACCGAAGGAACAACTATGGATCTTTCTTTGATTCTTAGTATAACTTATTTTAATCATTTAATCAGTTTTATTTTTGGGTAACACTTAGAACTTGTATCATTGATGATTTTGTTTTCCTGGGATTGGATTGCTCATGGAGCCCGAGAATAGCAAGTCAGAGAATACAAAGTTGGCCTAAAAATGCATACAAAAAGTATGCAGGGAACCCTTGGCGCATAAAGTGAAGTTCCAGTGAGCTCACTTGTGTGTGTTTCTAAAATTCCTTAGAAAGTGCGCCAAGATATGTTGAGTACTCTGGGCGCACTTCTCTACTCCTACGTACGTTTGGTACTATGACAATTGTAGAACCGTTAGGGCAACTCTAGAGGGAGTGAATAGAGTGCGTGTGTGCTACGAAAATAATAAACCCCAATTAAAAATTAAGCTACGTAAATGCAGTATATATAGCAACAGATATACCAATTATGAATATGCAGTCAAGTAAGAGTTGAGAAGAGCAAACACAAACACCGCAATTTTATCCTGGTTTCCCTCTGAGAGGACTAGTCCAGGCCCGATAACTCTTGCTCAGAGTTGTATCAACTATAATCACCAATAGTGAATCACAAGATTTGATTCAAAGGCTTACAAACTGTCACAACCCATACCCTGGATTTGGGCATGAGTCATGGGTACGTCCACCCTATGTCGCAGTGTCGGTGGTAGAACGCTATACAATAAGCCACATGTATAATCTATAACTCACAACATATATTCATCTCCATACTATACGCAATCACAGACACTAGTTTAAATGAATACACCAAGATAATAATGAAATAATAGTCTCGATGTGGGTCCAAGGAGTCTCCCCAAAAGCTAAATATCCAAATTACAATATTCAAAATACTTTAAAAAAAGTATCGGAGAACAATCCGGTCCAAAATAACTAAAAAAATCAACTACTCTACTAAACTACTCCATTTTAGATGGTATCTGAGCTGCTAACTCTCCCTGATCCTCCGGAAGGGCAAGATCAGGCTCTATTATGTCGCTAGCATAAGGTCCATAATGTGTAGGAATTTTATCCTCATCGTAGTCACCTAAAATATGATTATCCAGTCAGGAAAGGAACGAGTACATCACAGTGAAAACAGTTCCAACACATGGTAGAAGCTATAAGACAATAAATAGTCAAGAATATATGATAGCAACAAAACTGAAATCATAATAAGACAACTAGAATAACTAAATGCTAAAGTCCTGTCATGGCAAAAATGTAGTACAATAACTCCAAGCAACAAAGGAAATAACTGCAATGTATGGAAGAACAGATAGGAACAACTACTCTATGTGATTTAAAATACCTTGTTGACATGTAAACGGCTAAGGGGTAAAATCCGGCAAACCACGCGTGTCATGCATAGCTGCTATTATTCCAATAAGACCATGGGATGGAAAGGGTAGTTCACACGTCCACTAAGTATTTTCCCGCCTTACTAGTACAATATGGATTCTGAACCAGTCACGAAGAAATAACAATAATTCAGAACAGTCATGTATCTTATAATAAGAATCCATCATACTAATTCATATAACAAGTTTCAAGAGTCAAATAATCAATACTAAACATGAATTATAGAGACTATCAAGCACTGAAAATAATCACGAAAATGTACTCGCGTGTGGTCCTTAGCTGTGGTTGGATCAGGTCCCAATTTAGAGTCCAGATCCTACGTATGATATGTTACCATGTCAAGAGATAAGTTATTTTAATTTATTTAATTATAGAATAATTACTCTAAAATCCTATTTTAATTTTATTATTCTGATTTTTAGGTTAATTCCTAAATTTTGTCCAAAGAAACTAAAATTTATCAACTCGAGACTCATGGCACGCAAATCGAGGCAATATGTTGACCAAAAAGTCAACCAATATAAACTCAACTTTCATGCATGATTTCCTATAGATTTTACTGTCACTAATATGCTAGAATTTATGGTTCATCCAAATTCAAATTCGTTTGAAAATTATTGAACATACCAAAATCGTATTGTGCAACGGTGGTTGATTGCTAACCTAGAAGTTCTATAGAATTAACAGCATAGAAATATTTAGAACTGAATTCTGGAAAAAAACAAATTTTAATGATCTCGACATTAGCTTTTCGAAACTTCAAATGGTTCATGATTCTGATTCCTGGTTCTCCCGTAATCGTAAAAACACCGAGACACATCTATTTTCAGACATGCTGTGCTCTACAAATTTTCCAAAATTTAATATTCATAATTTCATAAAAAAATTTATATATTCAGAAAACTAACCTCAATAACGTTCTAACGCAAGAAACTGGGCTATGTTTGGAGTCCGGAGCTATGAGTAATGGCTTCTAGAAGATGAAGGAAAACCTAGATGACAATTCTCCAAAATCGGCTAAAGAAAACTCTAGAAATTATAACCTTAATACTATATATATAGAGAGGAGAGAGAAACCGCCGCGACTCAGAGTGTGCCATGGGGCATCCATCCACGCACTCCCACTCAGATCGAACGGCCCGGGTTCAGCCCGGCTTGGCTCGGCTGAGTCCGAGTCGGATTAGGACTCGGCTCGGCTCAACTTAGACCGATTCCAACTGCACCCACGCCCGTGGGTCGGTGACAGACGAGCCCCACCCTGTTTGCTGCGGGAGGCTGACGGGCGGGCCCCTGTTGGCTGACTGGGCAGGATAATTACTTTTATGGGTTTTTTTTCTAAAAATTAGTTTTTAATTTAGTTTTGCATAATTAACTCAAAATAAATACTAAAAATAATCAAAAAATTCTCAGAAAATTCTAGAAAATATATTTGATTATTTAGAACCTAAAATAAAACTTTAGGACATTTTTAATTATGTTTGACCCTAAAATAAATTCTTGAAAGCCCTAGAAAATTAGTGTTACTAGTTTTTAATTAACCAAAAATTGTGAAATAATTCCAATTTTCCCAAATTAACCTATTAACAACATTTAAGCTAAAATTTCAGGATACGGAGGTTACACAAACTTCTTAAAATATTGAGCTTTGATCCGAAGGCTCGAAAGACTTCACACGTTGTGTTTGATAATAAACGAAAGAAATGAAACTAGGTTTATACGAAACCCTTTCTTTGGTTTAAAACAAGAAGTACAATTAATCCTATACGAGGATATCAAGTACAAAATTTAATCTGGGTAAATATTGCTATAGGAGTCTGATCTACGGTCGATCACTTTGTCCCTTGGACCACACGATGATGAAGAAGTGCTGTAGAAGAAGGAGAAGCTTCAAAGATTGCAAGAGGGAGTGGATGATCGATGCCAAAATCGTCGATCACTACTCTCTGTCTGTGCTCTTCTCTCTCAAGAATAAACTTCTGACCTTTCGACCCTCTGACTTCTGTACTCCGAGTTTTCGACCCTTCGACCCTATTTTCCCGACCTTGGACCTCCATCTACGGAGGTCTCTATTTATAGGGTTTAGTGACAGTAACCGTCCAGTCGGCGTAGAAGCCGGACAGTGGAGAGTGTGACACTTTTTACGCGGCGGTTATAATAACTGTAACCCACGTATAAATGATCTTCTGAATCTGCGTGTGATGCGTGTCCCATGATGAGGTAACGCGTATAACTGCTGCGAAGATCACAGCATGCAAGCCACGTAGGTAACTGCCCCTCGCGTAGAAAAGGTTAGCGTAGAAGCCAATAACTGTCACTATGGCGTAGAAGCCAAATAGTTATCAAACTAGCATAGAAGCCAGGTAGGCGTAGAAGCCAGGTAGGCGTAGAAGCCCAGTAGCTGTCAAACTGGTGTAGAAGCCAGGTAGGCGTAGAATCCTGATGCTGCATGGATAGGTAGCTAGCGTAAAAGATAGCCGATCTTCCTTCCTTGACTGAGGTCTTGAGCTAACTCTGGACCAAATAACCTAATCACGTACCAATACAAATATAGCCTGAGTTGGCGTATTCCGAGGAGATAGCATACGGCGTACTCCTATAGTTAAAAATAGCCAGGTTGTCGTATTTCAAGGAGATAGCGTACAGCGTGCTCCTATAGCTGAAAATAGCCTGATGGCGTAATATGTAGAGGTGATGATGTGGACGTATTAGTCATAATTATGGCTCACCCAGTCTTTGAAAATAGAACCAAATCTCGTGCATTAAATGCAGAGATCTGCCTCCATCACGCACATTAACTGCAGAGACGTGCCTCGAGCTCTGTACGATGAGCAGCTTTTGACGTGGCGGTTTATTTCGTCTTATGTTGAGCGTAAAAGCTCACATCTGCCTGTATAAAACTAGGCAGCGTATTTCCTTGAGTGCGTAAAAGCAATTTGTATCAAGGAAATGTCACTAAACAATGGTCTGGGTCTCTGTGCCGAACCATCATTACAACCGTCGTCTGGATATTTGTGCAGTACTCTTTGTTAGGAGTCAGGTTCACTGCATGATCTGACATGTTCATTCGAGGAATACGAAGAGTTCCTCGTACACTCCCATACTGCATTAAAAGAAGATGGGTTTTACGCCATAAAGGCGAGGTAGCAACCTTTTTACGCTGAAGCAGTCTGAAATACTGCATTACGCGGGTTGTTCTGGAGCTACATTTTATGCTGTACTAGCTTTGAAGCTCTGCTGTACGCCAATGGCTCTGAAGTCATGTCTTACGCCACACAGTGCTGAAATTCTATTTTACGTGGTGTCACGACCCGTACCCGGAAATTCGGGCACGAGTGCGTGGGTACGTCCAGCCTACGCCGCAGAGTCGGCGGTAGTACGCTGTCTAGGTCAATTCCAGGTTTACTAAACTAGCTCATTCACAAATAACATAAGCAAGATAATATTGAGAACAGAAACTTAAGATTGTAACTGAAATAAATACGACAACAGATTCAAATGTTTTAGTACAGAAATCGAAATGAAATCGGGGACAAACCCGATTAAATAAGATAAGAATATAAATAAAGATAGCTACTACTAGCTACTCGGCAGCAGGGGTCTCCTGGGTGGGTTCTGGCTCCTCGTAGGTATCATCAGTACCCTCATAGGGACCATAATAAGTAGGGGCAAGGTCCTCATCATCGCCTAAATCAACAGATCCAGTCAGGAAAGGAGCAAAGTACACAGTGCACAACAAGGTTAAACTAAATATTTATGACAATTAAATATTGAATATCACGTTAAGAAACTGCATAACAGAACATCATTATCTCAGAGTTAAAGCTGTAAGCAGGAATATGAGAAAGCAGAAATAAATAAAACAGGAAATAAAACTACAACAGTCAGCAAGATATATAACATGACCAGAAACTATCTGTGTGAACTTGTGTTTGTTTTTAGAATACATAGTTGGCATGTAGGGGTTTATAAGGCTAATCCGGCCATCATAAACGGCTATTAAACAGGGGCAATCGAGATCCGGCTGGGGTACAGTCGTGTACCAACAGCTATTAAACATGACAAGGGGAAGGGTAAACTACATGCCTTCTAGGTATTCTCCCACCCGACATGAAAACAAGACAGGAACTTCAATATTCAAGACATGAAAATCCAGCATTTCTAACACTAGGTGTAATCATCAAGGGTACTAGTAAAACAGGGAATTAATTATCACAATATAAAGATTTAACTTGAAGTGCAGGTACTTGCCTGTTGTTTGGATCTGATTAATTTGGTTCTTGGGAAAATTTCCAGAGATGAGTCCAAAATCTGAAATAGACATTACCATCATGCTCAGAAGATGTCAAATAGCTAGAAATGCCTGTCCTTGGATCCAATTTGGAGACAAGGGCAAAAATGGCAGTTTTGGGTCAAAACGGGGTCCGCCGGTGGGCCCGCTTTGCACCGAAAAATGTGTCCGGGTCAACGGTCTCCAAATTCACCAAACTTAGTGTCAACAGGTCAGGAACGCTGATACAAACCCAACGGAACTTCCAGATTTGGATTCCGATGAGCCGAACACGAAATCGTCCGTCGAGCGGGGCCTAAGGGGGCCCACGACACGCGATTTCGTCAACGTTCTTAGAATCGAACCAAACTTGACCCGCAGGACTAGCGTATCGCTACGAGTCCGATGGCGCAAGTTTCGTCTCGATCTGACGAGTGTACAAGAAGTTAGGGCGAATTGCCGAAAAGTCGGATACGGGGCGATGTCCGCGGATACGCGTTGATTTCGGTGTGCACGCACACCCGAATCAGCTTCCACAAAATCTCACACGTCCGTATCGACGACGCACACGTATCTGTGAAGACCGCACGCGACCAAGTCGTCCCGTTTGGCGGGGCGCACTCAGTTCCGGGGTGAAACAGGGTCTGGTTTTTCCTGTTTTTGGATCGCGGTGTGCGATCACCACAGGACGCGATGCCCCGAACAGTTTATCCGGACACCGAGAGGGTCACACAGGCTTCACAACGCAATATGCGGAATTGAAAACGGAGCTACGAACAAAAAGTTACACGCACCTGAAGGGGACCCGAAAATCAGGGTCGAGTCGTGTCCGACTCGTGTCGGACACGGGAAGAAGAATTAGGGCTAGGGTTTCGAGAAGTTGCGGTGGTGGGCGGCGGTCGGCACGGCGGCGGGGAGGCCGAGGGCGGCTGGGGGTGCTGCGGCGGAGGGCGGCGCAGCACGGCGGCGCGCTGGGAGGCGGCGGAGGCGGCGCTGCGGCTGGTTGCTGTTGCTGCTGGTGGCTGTTGCGGTCGGGTACGGAGGAGGAAGGAGGAGGAGTGGCGCCGAGGGAGGAGGGCGGCGCTGGCGGTGGCTGGGCAGGCGGCGAGGCAGGGCGGAGCTCGGCGGAGGGCGGCGACGGCTAGGGTTAGGGTTTGGAGAGGGGCTGGAGGAGGAAGACGAAGAGGCGGGGGGGGTTTATAAAGGGGGCAGAGGCGGTTAGGGGTGACCGATCACGACGGAGGGCGAGGCGACGTGGCCGCGGGGAGCGGCGCTGCGCGCAGAGGGCGGCGCTGCGCGCGGAGGGCGGCGGAGAAGTCGGGGCGACGTGGGGGGGCTGGGTCGGGCGGGCGGGTCGGGCTGACGGCGGGTCGGGTTCGGGTGAACCCGACCCAACCCGATAGGGTTGGGACTGGGCCGAAATAGCGGGCTGGGCCGCGGCCCAATGGGCCAGGGGCGGGTTGGGCCGAGCAATAAAAATTAATAAAAAATATTAATAATAGAAATAATATTTAATAATAATAATAATAATTAAAAATAGTTAATTAATTAATAAAAATTATTTTTAGGCATTTAAAAATAGTTCTGAGGCCCAGAAAAATCCAAAAAAATTACCCTAAGTCCAGTTTTCCATTTTACACCCAAAAATGTTATTTTCATGATATTTTAATATTATTTATTAATAAATAAAAATCATTTAATTATTAAGAGCCTTGATTTTAATTTCAGAAAATTCCAGAAAATTGGAAAAAATCCAAGATTTAATAATTTGAAAAATTCAGGGGGGGTTTACAACCTACCCAACTTACAAAAATTTTGTCCTCAAAATTTAAGAATAACAATGGGACAAACGGAAAAGGCCGGAAAATAAAATATACCTCAGGGTTCAAAAAGATAGGGGTATCGCTCTCTAATCTCGTCTTCTCGCTCCCAGGTGGATTCGCCGGGAGAATGGTGCTTCCAAGCTACGCGAACCAGGGAAATGACCTGGTTCCGTAGAACTTTCTCCGATCGATCCAGTATCTCTACGGGTTGCTCTTGGTAAGTCAGACTTGGGCCTACTTCGAGCTCTGAGTGATCCAAAATGTGGCTGGGGTCTGACACGTACTTTCTCAGCTGCGACACGTGGAAGACGTTATGGACTCCATCCAGAGAGGGTGGCAATGCCAGTCGGTATGCCACTTCTCCGATTTTCTCCTGAATGCAAAAAGGTCCAATAAATCTTGGGCTGAGTTTTCCACTCCTTCCGAACCTAATGGTGCCACGTCTCGGAGAAATCTTCAAGAATACCAGCTCTCCAACCTTTAACAAAGTCATAATCAAGTCTTAGTTCCATAATCAAAATGTTTAAATTGACTTGAATTTCATAAATTTAATTACCTCAAATTCCAAGGGCCTTCGGTGGCTATTTGCCCAATGTCGTTGCCGGTCTTGAGCCACTCGAAGTCTGTCCCTTATTTGCTTTACCTTTTCAGCTGAATCGATCACCATCTCTGGTCCCAGCAGGGCTCTTTCTCCAACGTCGTCCCATGATAGCGGGGTACGACATCTTCGTCCATACAGAGCTTCAAATGGAGTCATCTCAATACTTGCTTGGTAACTGTTATTATAAGAGAACTCCACCAGATGTAGATAGTCTTCCCAGGATCCTCCAAAATCCAGAACACATGTACGGAGCATATCTTCAAGTGTCTGGATTGTACGTTTCGATTGTCCATCGGTTTGGGGATGATAAGCTGTGCTGAATTTGAGTTGCGTCCCCAAGCTGGCTTGTAAGCTCTTCCAGAAGTGAGAGGTGAATCTTGAATCTCGGTCGGAGACAATACTTACTGGAACTCCATGCAGCCTGACAATGTGTCTGATATATAAATCTACCAGCTTTTCTGTAGATAGCCCCACTTTGAAAGGTAGAAAATGTGCAGACTTGGTCAGTCTATCTACTATCACCCAAATTGCATCCTTTCCACTAGGTGTCCTTGGAAGTCCGGAAACAAAATCCATTGTGATATGTTTCCACTTCTACTCCGGAATGGGTAGTGGTTGAAGCAATCCTCCAGGTCTTTGTCTTTCTGCCTTGACTTGCTGGCACACTAAACAATGAGATACGAACCTGGCTACTTCTCTTTTTATGCCATGCCACCAAACATGTGTCCTCAGGTCCTTGTACATCTTGTTGGCTCCTGGATGTATAGAGTATTGCGATCTGTGCGCCTCTTGCATAATTTCTTCTCTTATGTCTCCTTGAGGTACACATAATCTATCGCCATGCCTCAGTGATCCATCTTCATGAATTCTGAAATCTTCTACTAATCCAGCTTGCACTTGACCTCGAAGGCTTCGCAGACCTTCGTCTTGAAACTGAGTTTCCTTGATCTTGTCTATTAAAGTAGACTGAATCTGCAAGTTCATCATTTGGCCTTCTTTTCCTGGGATAATTACTTCAATACCTAAACTTTCTAAGTCCTCTAGCAGGTGTCTGTCCATAGTCAAGTACATCGCCATAGGATACCGGCTTAGAGCATCAGCAACTATATTGGCCTTCCCAGGATGATATTGAAGGGTGATATCAAAGTCTTTCATTAGTTCCAGCCACCTTCTTTGCCTCATGTTCAGCTCTTTCTGGGTGAAGATATATTTTAGGCTTTTATGGTCCGAAAATATTTCCACCCTTTCTCCATAAAGATAGTGCTTCCATAGCTTAAGAGCAAAAATGACAGCTGCCAATTCTAAATCATGAGTTGGATAGTTCTTTTCATGAGGTCGAAGCTGTCTAGAGGCATATGCTATTACTTTCTTGTTCTGCTCCAAAACACAACCTAGACCTTTTCCAGAAGCATCACTATAAATAGCGAAACCTCCGGTTCCAGAAGGTAAGGTCAGAATAGGGGCAGTAGTCAGCCTTTTCTTCAATTCCTCGAAAGCATGCTGACATTCATCAGTCCAGGTGAACTCTTCATCCTTCTTTGTTAATTTTGTCATGGGCTCAGCAATTCTTGCAAAGTCCTTCACAAACTTTCGATAGTAGCCAGCTAGTCCCAGGAAGCTTCTAATCTCTGCTACAGAGTCTGGAGTGGGCCAGGATTCTACTGCAGCTATCTTCTTAGGATCTACTGCTATTCCATCTCCAGTCACAACATGTCCCAAGAATTCTACTTTGTCTAGGAAGAAAGCACATTTAGATAATTTTCCATAAAGTTTTTCCTTCCTCAAAGTCTCTAATGCTAACCTCAAATGTTCTTCATGTTCTTCGGGGGTCTTGGAGTAGATCAAAATATCATCAATGAAGACCACTATAAATTTGTCTAGGTATGGCTGGAAAACTCTGTTCATTAAGTTCATAAAAACTGCTGGGGCATTCGTCAACCCGAACGGCATTACTAAGAATTCGTAGTGTCCGTTCCGGGTATTGAAAGCAGTTTTAGGGATGTCTTCCTTTCTCACCCTTACTTGGTGGTAACCAGACCTCAAATCAATCTTTGAAAATACCCGAGCTCCACTCAACTGATCAAATAGGTCATCTATCCTGGGCAGGGGATACTTATTCTTAATTGTTAAGGCATTCAATGCCCTATAGTCAATACACATTAGGGATGTTCCGTCTTTCTTGGGCACAAATAATACTGGAGCTCCCCAGGGTGAGACACTGGACCTAATGAAACATTTGTCTTCTAGTTCTTTGATTTGCTCATTTAGTTCTATTATCTCCTTCTTGTTGATTCTGTAGGGATTTTGAGATACTGGTGCTGCTCCTGGCACTAAGTCAATGGAGAATTCAACTTCTCGGTCTGGAGGTAAGCCTGGGAGATCCTCAGGGAAGACATCAAGGTATTCAGAGATGATAGGTAGTGGCAATTCTTCTGTTATTAGGGCTCCACAAATTTTGTTATTACCCATTTCTCTAGAACCTCTAGCAAATTCAAATTCTGGCTTGTCAGGGGGCCTGAAGATTACACTACCTCTGTGGCAGTCTATAGTGGCATGATGTTGACTCAACCAATCCATACCCAGTATAATATCAAAACTGGGCACTGGCATTACAAGTAGCCTAGCATACAGTTCTCTTCCACACAATGTAATAGGGCAATTGTTACAGGCATCACTAACCGGGATGATTCCTCCACCGGTAATGATCTTATAACAATTCCTAAGGGGTTTAGTGATTAAGCTATGCTTCATAAGGAAATCTACTGACATGAATGAATGTGAAGCTCCATAGTCAAACAAAGTAATAGCTGGTATTGAATTTATAAGCACAGAACCTGTGATCACGTCTGCTGTGGCTTCAGCTTCTTCCAGAGTTATTGCATAAGCACGGCCTTGCTGCGGTGCACCCCTCTGTTGCTGCTGTTGGTGCTGAGCAAAGCGTTGTTGTTGTGTTGGAAGCGGGGGTCCCCTCTGTTGTAATGCTGGGGCCCTGGCCTGGGCTGGAGCCTTTGGTGCAGCGGTGCGTCCTTGAGTAGCTGGACAGTCCCTCATTTGATGCGCTGCTGAGCCGCAGTAGAGGCAGGCACCTAGCCTCTTCCTGTAGACTTGCCAAGTATGACCTGGTTTTTGGCAAAAGTTACAAGCAGTAGCTTGTTGGTTCTGTCTTTGAGCCTGGTGTTGGGGTACTGGAGCTCGAGGGAGAGGACGCTGAGTTTGCTGCGGGGCCCTCTGCTGTTGTTGTTGTTGTTGAAAAGGGCGTTTGTTGGGTCCCGCATTTCCGGTATCTCTCTCTCGTTTCAGTTTATGCCCCATATCTCTCTCAATGCCTTGTGCCACGCTCAGGATTTCTTCATAGGTGCGAGCTCGGCTGGTGGTGACAGCAAGGCGAATATCCGGAGACAGCCCCTTGTTGAATCTACGGGCTCTGTCCTCTGGGGTACGAACCATGTACTCCGCAAAGTGGCTTAACCTACTAAATTCAGCAGTATATTCATCAACAGACAGGTTACCTTGTTCCAGTCTCTCGAATTGGCTTTCGAGAGCTTCCCGAGCCACTTCGGGGTAGAATTTCTCCTTGAATAGTCTCTTGAAGTCCTCCCAGGTGATGTCAGAAGCAGATAGTTGGGGTTCATCTCTGAACCAGGTTCGAGCAATGTCGAACAGTTGCAGGCTTGCGGACTCCACTTTGAGGTCATCAGGGACCCGAGCAGTCTTCAGGAGTCTCTCGACATTCTCTATCCACTCATCGGCATAGAGAATGCCCTCAGTTCCGTAGAATTCCAGGGGTCTAAGATTCTTGAAGTCTTTAGCACTCCCTGGCCTCTTGAGTGACGACTCCTGGGACTTAAGAGCTTCTGAGAGGCTGGTCCGCAGAAGTGCAGTTTGTTCTTTCTGGGATTCCACCAATCCCTGGAACACTCCAAGTAGCTGTGCCCCATCTAGGGTAACTGCCGGAACAGATGGAGGCGGCGGGAGTGCAAGAGTCTCGGGCACATTCTGCTCAGCTGATTCTGATGTGCCTCCTACTGTGTTCCTTGTCTGGACCATTCTGAAAGATTAAGGGATAGGAAGATCAGAATAGAATACTTGGAAATCAAAGGCGATAGGAAAAAATTGAGCAGAAATGATATCAAGATTTGAAATAAGGATCCTATACTGTGAATGAGCTTTTCCTAGAATCCTCAATCTTATTCCATACCCTGTCCTAGGGTATTATCCTATTTAAGGATAGGACCTGCATGGGCCACCATAAAAATGTGTCACGACCCGCACCCGAAAATTCGGGCACGAGTGCGTGGGTACGTCCAGCCTACGCCGTAGAGTCGGCGGTAGTACGCTGTTTAGGTCAATTCCAGGTTTACTAAACTAGCTCATTCACAAATAACATAAGCAAGATAATATTGAGAACAAAAACTTAAGATTGTAACTGAAATAAATACGACAACAGATTCAAATATTTTAGTACAGAAATCGAAATAAAATCGGGGACAAACCCGATTAAATAAGATAAGAATATAAATAAAGATAGCTACTACTAGCTACTCGACAGCAGGGGTCTCCTGGGTGGGTTCTGGCTCCTCGTAGGTATCATCAGTACCCTCATAGGGACCATAATAAGTAGGGGCAAGGTCCTCATCATCGCCTAAATCAACAGATCCAGTCAGGAAAGGAGCAAAGTACACAGTGCACAACAAGGTTAAACTAAATATTTATGACAATTAAATATTGAATATCACGTTAAGAAACTGCATAACAGAACATCATTATCTCAGAGTTAAAGCTGTAAGCAGGAATATGAGAAAGCAGAAATAAATGAAACAGGAAATGAAACTACAACAGTCAGCAAGATATATAACATGACCAGAAACTATCTTTGTGAACTTGTGTTTGTTTTTAGAATACATAGTTGGCATGTAGGGGTTTATAAGGCTAATCCGGCCGTCATAAACGGCTATTAAACAGGGGCAATCGAGATCCGGCTGGGGTACAGTCGTGTACCAACAGCTATTAAACATGACAAGGGGAAGGGTAAACTACATGCCTTCTAGGTATTCTCCCACCCGACATGAAAACAAGACAGGAACTTCAATATTCAAGACATGAAAATCCAGCATTTCTAACACTAGGTGTAATCATCAAGGGTACTAGTAAAGCAGAGAATTAATTAACACAATATAAAGATTTAACTTGAAGTGCAGGTACTTGCCTGTTGTTTGGATCTGATTAATTTGGTTCTTGGAAAAATTTTCAGAGATGAGTCCAAAAGCTGAAATAGACATTACCATCATGCTTAGAAGATGTCAAATAGCTAGAAATGCCTGTCCTTGGGTCCAATTTGGAGACAAGGGCAAAAACGACAGTTTCGGGTCAAAACGGGATCCGCCGGTGGGCCCGCTTTGCACCGAAAAACGTGTCCTGGTCAACGGTCTCCAAATTCACCAAACTTAGTGTCAACAGGTCAGGAACGCTGATACGAACCCAACGGAACTTCTAGATTTGGATTCCGATGAGTCGAACACGAAATCGCCCGTCGAGCGGGGCCTGTGGGGCCCACGACATGCAATTTTGTCAACGTTCTTAGAATCGAACCAAACTTGACCCGCAGGACTAGCGTATCGCTACGAGTCCGATGGCGCAAGTTTTGTCTCGATCTGACGAGTGTACAAGAAGTTAGGGTAAATTGCCGAAAAGTCCGATACGGGACGATGTTCGCGGATACGCGTTGATTCCGGTGTGCACGCACACCCGAATCAGCTTCCACGAAATCTCACACGTCCGTATCGACGACGCGCACGTATCTGTGAAGACCACACGCGACCAAGTCGTCCCGTTTGGCGGGGCGCACTCAGTTTCGGGGTGAAACAGGGTCTGGTTTTTCCTGTTTTTGGATCGCGGTGTGCGATCACCACAGGACGCGATGCCCTGAACAGTTTGTCCGGACACCAAGAGGGTCACACAGGCTTCACAACGCAATTTGCGGAATTGAAAACGGAGCTACGAACAAAAAGTTACACGCACCTGAAGGGGACCCGGAAATCAGGGTCGAGTCGTGTCCGACTCGTGTCGGACACGGGAAGAAGAATTAGGGCTAGGGTTAGGGTTT
Organism: Iris macrosiphon; assembly: GCA_036927795.1. Taxonomy (NCBI): domain Eukaryota; kingdom Viridiplantae; phylum Streptophyta; class Magnoliopsida; order Asparagales; family Iridaceae; genus Iris; species Iris macrosiphon. The sequence continues at coordinate 73,672,374 of JAYESA010000009.1, read as the reverse complement.
CGAGAAGCTGCGGTGGTGGGCGGCGGTTGGCACGGCGGCGGGGAGGCCGAGGGCGGCTGGGGGTGCTGCGGCGGAGGGCGGCGCAGCACGGCGGCGCGCTGGGAGGCGGCGGAGGCGGCGCTGCGGCTGGTTGCTGTTGCTGCTGGTGGCTGTTGCGGTCGGGGACGGAGGAGGAAGGAGGAGGAGTGGCGCCGAGGGAGGAGGGCGGCGCTGGCGGTGGCTGGGCAGGCGGCGAGGCAGGGCGGAGCTCGACGGAGGGCGGCGACGGCTAGGGTTAGGGTTTGGAGAGGGGCTGGAGGAGGAAGACGAAGAGGCGGGGGGGTTTATAAAGGGGGGAGAGGCGGTTAGGGGTGGCCGATCACGGCGGAGGGCGAGGCGACGTGGCCGCGGGGAGCGGCGCTGCGCGCGGAGGGCGGCGGAGAAGTCGGGGCGACGTGGGGGGGGGGGGGGCTGGGTCGTGCGGGCGGGTCGGGCTGACGGCGGGTCGGGTTCGGGTGAACCCGACCCGACCCGATAGGGTTGGGTCTGGGCCGAAATAGCGGGCTGGGCCGCGGCCCAGTGGGCCAGGGGCGGGCTGGGCCGAGCAATAAAAATTAATAAAAAATATTAATAATAAAAATAATATTTAATAATAAAAATAATATTTAATAATAATAATAATAATTAAAAATAGTTAATTAATTAATAAAAATTGTTTTTAGGCATTTAAAAATAGTTCTGAGGCCCAGAAAAATCCAGAAAAATTACCCTAAGTCCAGTTTTCCATTTTACACCCAAAAATATTATTTTCATGATATTTTAATATTATTTATTAACAATTAAAAATCATTTAATTATTAAGAGCCTTGATTTTAATTTCAGAAAATTCCCAGAAAATTCCAGAAAATTGGGAAAAATCCAAGATTTAATAATTTGAAAAATTCAGGGGGGTTTACACGTGGGTTTCTTGCATACTACGTATAACTCTGCAGCATATTTTTCATGCTTCTACACACGTGCGTTTGATCCGAAGGGCACGCCAACTTCAAACACTAGAGAACTTGACAAACCAATATTTTTATAACTCGATCAGACTTCTAAATCGTAACCGCGTTGGCCCTAGAAGGCTGAGAGTTGATCTTGAGAATGAAGAAGGTTTATAGCTCAGGAAGATAGAGATATGAAAGTGAGTGAATGAGTGAATAAGAATGTGGAATTCAATATCTATATATAGGGTTTTTTTGAAACGAGTTCGGGCCGAGTTCGGATGCCCAACGTTCAGAAAATCGAACGTTAGAATCCTGGTCTCACGGAGTAACGTTGCAAATAATGTCTTAGGGTGACCGAGTTTGCCCCGAGTTTGCCCCACATTCACCCCGAGTTCTGTCCAAACTCTTTTGGACTATTTCCAGAATGTTGGATCCAGGTTTGGTTTGGTTCAGGCTGTTTTGAGTGGACTATGTTCTGGTTTAATATAGGTTTGAGTTTCCTAGTGCCAACACGAACCCGATGTACATTTTGTCCTAGACTCAATTAATATGCAATACAGACTCAATAACATAACTTGTAGACTTGTTGCAGCATGTCTTCAGCGAAGTAACTGTGATGCAACGTTTGTTATTTTATGTGCCGTATTGAGTTATATCAGATCATAGTTAGTCGATTATCGAAATTGAGTTGACGGTTACCCATTTGGGCCAACAATCTCCCCTACTTTGATAATTTATAAACTGTGATCAATACATCAATATTCATACCTGGGCACAGATCTTTGAAAAGTACAAGGCTCTCCCGTAATTCCTGAATAACAGTATAGGCGCATCATCGGTCCTTGTCTTCACCTGTATTGCTTCTTCCGTCCTTTTGTACTTGTCTTATGTATCGGTCATTTTTCTTTCCCTTTGTCATTTTATCAAAATGATATAGCTCGTGGTGCAAATATAGACAACATATGAAACACAAAGTGAAGAAAAATAAGACATAATTACAAATTATAGATACTATTTAATGACATAAATGAATGAATTTATGTCAAAAGTTATAAAAAAATCTATCTGAGTATCCATGATTCATGCATTTAAACTCAATTACTTTAGCATGTTATATAAATATTCTTTAGATAAACGTGAATGTAAAAGAGAGAACCAAAATGCTTGAGAATGAAATATTCAGATGACTGGAATGCTCCCCTGCAAAGTATGACCTATCTAAATATATATATAATCATAAACTTTTACAGGTACTCCATATATTATGGACACAATCAAAAAAAGCTTTCATAGTGCAGAATATAGGAAAGATATAGCTTAGAAAATATATCAATTGTAACTAGAATATCATCAGCATCAATTTTTACTAAAGATCGAGACAATAACTACTGATCGTCACCAGTAATTTTAAATGCCTAGTTAAAACTAGAAATTTTAGTTCTTGACGATAACAGTTGCCAACTTTAAGTCAAAACGTAGACATTGAATTCGTTGTTGTCTTCGGAACAATAAATTACAGAAAAGACCTTAACAAATCATGATTATATAAAGCGTCGATCATCTTGGGTTAGCTGTAGGGACCAGATCCCAGTTAGCGATGGTCCGAAGACACTTAAGTACCGTGTCGCTTAGGCTATTTATGCCTTTTTGACAGAATGGCCCTTTCGGCTTATACCCAAAAAATTTTTTACTTTTACAGAACTTAGATTTTAAAGAATTTTAAGAAATTTAAGTCTTCGTACATCATTCAAATTCATAATTCATAATTCTTGACAAATAAAGTTGAGACGATACTTGGCTAGGGGATTAGTAAAGATATCAGCAAAATGATGTTCAGAGTTAACAAAAGAATTAAGCAAATATCGTAAATCTTATTTCACAAAGATGAAAAAAATATATACTTGAAAAATATGCACTAAATAAATAAGGTGATCTAAGAACATATGATTCAAATCCATATTTAGTCATGTCCAATAGTCAATAAAATATCTAAAAACACTCAACCACTAGTCATGCTAGATGAAATAATAAGAATTAACTAAGAATGCTAGTATCATAAGTCTCATATTAACAATTAAAAAATTAAAGACATGCTTGACTCTATAATTTAGCCAGTTATGAAGGAAATATTTTTTTTATGTTACCCAAGTAGCTTTCTTTGCTATACTTATGTTGGTGCAATTGCTTGGAAGATGACATTTTCTAGCTTTGCAACCGCCAACATTCTTCTTGGTGCTAAATTCTGACACAAGACATTCTACTTACATTATTAGGCAAAAACTTTGGTATCCAAGATTTGGATCCATATTTGTTAGCTTTTGGTATCCACATAAACTTGTTCATACTAATCAACTGTTTAATATTATACTGTTGTGAAATGTGTCCTTGTAGACCACAGTAATGACATGTAGCATGGACATAAGTGTTAGAAACAGTATGGTGAACATGACTATGTGAAGTGGTGCATTGTATTTTCTGTGGATATTTGTAATAAAATGCATGATTAAAAGGTTTGGCCTTCTTGGGCTGTGTCTTATGAGTGTCCTTGGGTTTTGAGTGACACATGTTAGATTGGGAAGCAGTCTGTGCAGACTGTTTTCCTAATCTAATTTCCAACTTTTTTGATGTGTCATATAACTCAGTATATTTAGCAGTTAAGACATCAATTCTAATAAGTACATAACTACTCTTTTTCTTCTCTATTTCATAATCTTCTTTGAGCTTGATATAATCCTTGTCTTGTTTCTCATTTCTAAGAAGTGCTTCGTGTAAGTTCAATCTAACTGATGCTAATTCATTTGATTCACTTGGAGATTGTGTCTTTCTGATATCATCTAGGAGTGTGGACAATCTATCAATCTCAAGTTTATGTTCATTGAGTTCCTTCTTCGAGTTTTTGTATTTATCAAGCAGTGCTTTGTGATTATCTAAAAGGTCACTAAAGGCATCACCTAGTTCATCAAATATAAAATCATCATATAGGGTGTTCGTAGATACCTGATCGAATGCCATTAAGCACACATTTGCAGAGTTGCGAGGATTCTTTTCTTCTTCAAAATCACTCGCTTCGCTTTTACACCATATGCTTGTCTTAGCATTTTCTTCTACTTTATCGCTAGCTTCTTCTTCATGCATGTTCTCATAAGTAGCTTCAAGAAGTTTTTAGATCTCATATGAGGTTGCACAAGAAGAAATACGATTAAGTTCATTATTGTCTAAAGCAAATTAAAGAGCATTCATTGCTTTTGCATCAAGACTCGCTAATCTCGTTTCTTCTTCCGTGTAGTCATAATAAGGTTTGTTAACAATATTGGAAGTAAGAGAAGAAATGATATTAAGTTTTATGTAACCTTCAATAACATTAGTCCATACGTTAAACCAAGTAATTTTAAGTAAAAGCTCATCATGTCTTTCAATAAGTGTAATTATTTCTATCAAAACGTGGAGGTCTATCTATGGATTGTCCTTTCGTAAAGTTAGCCATGAGTAATTCTAGAGTATATAAACTAAGCACAGTTTAATGAAAACCTGCTCTGATACCAATTGTAGGACCATTAGGGCAACTCTAGAGGAGGGTGAATAGAGTGCGTGTGTGCAGCAGAAATAATAAACCCTAATTAAAAATTAAGCTACGTAAAGGTCGTATATGTACCAACAGATATATCAATTATGAATATGCAGTAAAGTAAGAGTTGAGAAGAGCAAACGCAAATACCGCAATTTGATATTGGTTTCCCTCTGAGAGGCCTAGTCCAGGCCCGAGAACACTTGCTCGGAGTTGTATCCACTATAATCACCAATAGTGAATCACAAGCTTTTATCCGAAGGCTTGCAAACTTCTTACAACATCGAGCTTTGATCCGAAGGCTCGAAAGACTTCACACGTGCGTTTGATCCTAAGGGCACGCCGACTTCAAACACTAGAGAACCTGACAAACCAAGCTTTTTATAACTGGATCAGACTTCTAAATCAGAGCCACGTTGGCACTAGAAGGTTGGGAGAGGAAGATAGAGATATGAAAGTGAGTGAATGAGTGAATAAAAATGTGAAATTCAATCTCTATTTATAGGGTTTTTCTGAACCGAGTTTAGGCCGAGTTCGGATGCCCAACGTTTATAAAATCGAACGTTAGAATCCTGGTCTCACGGAGTAACGTTGCAAACTGAGTCTTAGGGTGACCGAGTTTGCCCCGAGTATTGTCTGAACTCTGTTGGTCTGTTTCCAGAATGTTGGGTCCATGTTTGGTTTGGTTTAGGCTGTTTTGAGTGGACTAGGTTCTGGTTTAATATGGGTTTGAGTTTCCTAGTGCCAACATGAACCCGATGTACATTTTATCCTAGACTCAATAAATATACAATACAGACTCAATAACACAGCTTGTAGACTTGTTACAACATGTCTTCAGCGAAGTAACAGAGATGCAACGATTGTCATTTTATGTGTCGTATTGAGTCATATCATATCATAGTTAGTCGATTATCGAAATTGAGTTAACGGTTACCCATTTGGGCCAACAATTCCTCCAAAAGTACGCTAATCCTACTTGGCGCACTATTGAATGGGTTTACAAGTCATCAAGAATGTACGTCACTGCTTAAATAGCCAAGTTGGCGTACTTTACAGATATTGCAGAGTTGGCACATTTTGGTGAAACATTCCTTACTGGCTCACTTTGTTGCTTCTGGGGAATGGTGCACTTTGTTGTGATTAATACACTATGTGGCATTCTCCAGAGATGGCACACTTTGTAGCCCTTCGTAATTAATTAATGACTAAGCAATGACTTCTGACCATCCTCGAGAATTGTGTTCTCGCCTACAGGGTTGTCTTGACTATTGTGCCATGCATTGAGACTTACATTTTGTCTTTTAGTAGACCTTTCCACGTTCTTTGTGCGCCAACCCTCCTTTCATACTTAAAGAAGTGCGCCAAGCTCCTGGCTCGCGCACTTCTATCAATATGCACCAAGGTTCTAGAGTGCGTTTTAGTATCAATTGTGCGCCATCTTTTGCTCAGAGTACTTTTGGTATCAAAGTGCACCAGAGCTGTCTGGACTAGTGATTGTGCGCCATAGTGGTTTTGGCCCATTGTACGCAGATGTTATTTTTTTTACCTGATGTTATGCGCCAACCCTGAATTTATATTTTATGCGCCTGTATGCCAGTATTCTCTTTAATATGCTTAACTCTTGTTGATTCTCTGGTTCTTTTTTATCCCATTATTTTAGTTAATCCTGGTTATTTCTAGAATATGACATTCTTGATATTGATCTTGATTTTTTGACATGATCTAGTGATTTTACACTATAAATAAACTCCTGAATCTTGACATAGAATTGATAATCCTGATACTATACTGATAATCCTAATAGAGGCTTGACGTAGCGCACTCCTGACTCAAGAATTCTTGTACTGTCCTGATCAAGGCCATATGTAGCACATATATTGTATGTCCCGTTGTTCCCTTGGTTGATTTTGATTATGCTTGTCAAGCTATTGTCCAGTCTTGTATCATGTATAAGGCAAATTCCTGAGCACCACGGTCAGGAATTTTGATTAAATTGTCTAGGATAATAAACTAGATTGATAACTAGAATCATTTAGAAAAAATTTCTGGCTACATGCAATCCCGACATCCCAGCGACACCAGTGGATTTGGAGCTCTCCGTCGTGAGGGACATACTTCCAACACACAGTCGAGTATTTCATTACAAGTAAAATATCTATATAAGTTAATTATATTATATATCACGTATGTCTGGATGATCCAGATAGACTGTAGGACATGTGGCTGTATGAAATTTTCAACTGCATATGTTAGTAACTAGGATTGTGTGTAAACCCCCTGATTTTGCAAGAATTTTAAATTTGGATTTTACACAATTTTCTGGAATTTTCTGAGATTTTTCTGTAATTAAAATCAAGATTTTAATTATTAAATGATTTTTTTATTGATAATAAATAATATTAAATATTATGGAAATAATATTTTTGGATGTAAAATGAAAAACTAGAGTTAGGGTAATTTTTTTGGAATTTATTGGGCCCCGGACCTATTTTTAATCACCTAAAAACTATTAATTAATTAATTTATTATTTATTATTATTTAAACCTAAACCAACCCTCGGCCCATCGGGCCCAGCCCAGAACCCCGGCCCACGGCCCAGCACGTATAGTTAACGGGTCGGGTCGGGTCCGTCCGGCCGAACCCGACCCGCACCCGAACCCAAACCCCCAGCCCCCAGCGACCCGGTCGCTTTCCCCCCCGCGTCCGGCGCCGCCGCCCGCGGCTGCCGCGCCACGCCGGCCACGCCCCCGCCCGCTGCGCCTGACCCCGACCCCAGCGCCGCCTCCCTTGGCCCCCTCGCCTCGCCCATCCGCCTATAAGAACCCCTCTCCCCGACTTCCCCTTCTCCGGCCCACCCCGACCGAGCCACCACCGACTCCGCCGCTCGTCTCCGCCTAGCCTCCTCCCACCTCACCTCGCCGCCGGCCGCCAGCGCCCCAGCTTTCTCCCTCCTGCCGGCAGCAGCAGCAGCAGCACCCTCTCCTCTGGCCGCCTCCGCCGCTCAGCGCCGGCCGCCCGCTCCGCCCAGCCGCCGGCGCCGTGCCCGCCAGCAACGCCGGCGCCGCCCTCGACCGCCTCCGGCCTTCCCCGTCGCCCGAGCCGCAGGAGCTCCGCCGGAGAACCCCCAAACCCTAACCCTAATTCTATTTTGTGTCGGACACGTCGAGTCGTGTCGGACACGAGAAAACCCGGTTTTTCGAACCCTGTTCAGGTACGCGTATCTTTCTGCTCGTAACCCCGTTTTCGATTCCGTCAGTTGCGTTGCGAAGCCTGCATGACCCCCTCGGTGCCCGTGCAACCCGCTCGGGGCATCGCGTCCTGTGGTGATCGCGAACCGCGATAAAAAAATAGGAAAAACAACGACCCGATTCACCCCGGAACTGGGTACACCCCGCTAAACGGGACGACTTGGTCGCACGCGGTCTTCACAGATACATGCGCGTCATTGATACGGACGTGTGGGATTTTGCGGAAGTCAATTCGGGTGTGCGTGCACACCGGGATCAACGCGTATCCGCGGACACCGTCCCGTATCCGCCTTTTCTGAATCACGTCCTAACTTTGTGTACACACGTCGGATCAAAATAAAACTTGCACCATCGGACTCGTAGCGATACGCTGGTCCTGTGACTCAAGTTTGGTCTGATTCCGGGAACGTTGACGAAATCGCGTGTCGTGGGCCCCACAGGCTCCGCTCGATGGGCGATTTTGTGATCAGCTCATCGGAATCCAATTCTGGAAGTTCCGTTGGGTTCGTATCATCGTTCTTGACCTGTTGACACTAAGTTTGGTGAATTTGGAGACCTTTGACCCTGACACATTTTTCGGTACAAAGTGGGCCCACATGTGGACCCTGTTTTGACCCGAAATTGCCGTTTTGTCCTTGTCTCCAAATTGGACTCAAGGACAGGCGTTTCTAGCTATTTGATATCTTTTGAGCATGATGGTAATGTTTATTTCAGCATCCGGACACATTTCTGGAAATTTCCCGAGGATAGAACTCTAGTTGGGATCCAAAACATCAGGCAAGTACTTGCACTTCAAGTTTATTCTTTATATTGTGATAATTAGTTCCTTGCTCTACTAGTACCATTGGATGATTATACTTAGTGTTAGGATTTGGAGTTCATGTCTTGCTTTTCGTGTCGGGAGGGAGAATACTAGGAGGCATGTAGTTTACCCTTCCCCCTGTCCTGACTGCTAGCTGTTGGTACGCAACTGTACCATCAGCCTTATACTCGATTATTCCTGACTGCTAGTCGTCTATGACGGACTTATTAGCCTTATAAACCCCTACATGCCAACTATGTATTCTAAATACACAATTTTTCACATATATAGTTCCTGTTGTCTTGTTGTAGTTCCATTTTCTTGTCTCATTATATTCCTGTTTTACTCATGTCCCTGGTTTATAGCAATTAATCCTGTTTTACTTATATTCCTGATTTTTAGTGTTTAACTCTTAGTTAATTTCACTATTTATTATGCATATTCCCAACATGATACTTAGTCAGTTCTTTTCTACTTGTCATAATTATTTAGTTTAAGCTTTGTTGTGTATTGGTACTTTGCTCCTTCCTGACTGGATCCGTTGATATTAGGCGATGATGAGGACGATGCCCCCACCTTTTATGGCCCCTATGAGGTAGCAGATGATACTTTTGAGGAGCCGGTTCCTACCCAGGAGGCTACTTTTGAGGAGTAGTAGCCAGTTAGTTAGTATTTTTTTTCTTTCATCCTAGTAATCGGGTTTGTCCCCGATTTATTTCTGGTTCTGTAATAAACTATGGATCTGTTTGTCACATTTTGTTTATGAGATCTTAGCATTCCTATTTCCTGTTATTATCCTTGCCTATTTATTCTTGTGGATGAGATAGATTTTAATTTACCTGTGGATATGATCTAGACAGCGTACTACCGCCGATACTGCGGCGTAGGCTGGACGTACCCACGTACTCGTGCCCGAATATCCGGGTGCGGGTCGTGACATTGTGATAACCCTAGTTAGCTAATACTAGCAAGTCATATGGAATGATTGGTCGTGATTGCTTGATTTCCAGTCTAGTCTAGTCCCATCCTGATTTCTTTAACAACTGATCCAGAAATTGTAACCTGAGTACTGATTCCAAATATTCCTGTTTAAATACTCCAGAACTGTTATTTTACCTGCTGCACTTATTTAAATATTCCTTGTGCTATTTCTTATTGATTTGTCTGCATGCTTATTTTTTTAGTTCCTAAGATTGGCTCCCTTGTGGTACTTGCTATTTTGGGGTCTGATCCCACTGATTTTGTACGGCCAGATATCGGAGCAGGACCGCAAGATCTCCCGTACTTTCCGCCTCAAGATGGTGAACACCAGGAGCACCTAGGGCCATGAGTTGGTTCCTCTTTCTTCACCCACTTAATCATATATAATTATTCTTTTGAGGCGTTTAGCCCCCGAGCACGTGTTTAGCTCATATTTTGGAATGACTTTCTAGCCTGCGAGCCTACATGTAAAGCATATTCTGGACTATAACTAGAGTTGATCATGTAATATTGTACTCTTACTAGTTCTTCATTTTGTAACTAGCTTCATGATCATCAATGTATGTATAGTTTGGGACGCCTTACTATTATATGTTTGGTGATCATATATCTTGTAACTTGTTGCTTGCTTGAGATTAAGACACCTATGATTCTTGAACCAGGAATGACTGTTGGATTATAGAATAAAATCCTCACATGTCTAGACAGCCATGACCGTATCTCGGGGTATAGAGTACTCTGGTGTACATAGCTGGCTTTGTCTGCCCCTACTTTCCAGTATTCTGGTTTTGGGGCTTAACAACAGATGAACAATGAAAACATATTTCTATCTCTTATCTCGATTCAGAATCAAGTCAGAAGGTTTTTCAGCAGTATTTCTCAATATACAACATACGATCAGGGGCAGTTAAGCATTTATGATCGAACTAGTAAAGCAACAGTTCTATATTTTATGCATGCAATATATTTCTTTTAGCTTATCTTGTTAGTGAGTCAACATTGATCTTAGTGAACTAGAGATTTCTTTTTATTAAGGCATGAAGACAAAATGATTCATCGAAGGGCCGAAGCCACTTACCGATTGAATCAACGAGAGAATGGAGAAGCCTCACACAACGATCACTCATTGGTTATGCGTCCTGAAATTGTAACAACACTTTGTTAGCATTCTTCTATCTCTTTCTCTTACGATTCAAAATGAACGTGCAAGCGAGAAAAGTAAACCATGAAAGCCAAATCATCAAAGCAATACAAAAACATAAATCAACACAAAACCAAGTAGCGAAAACAACCAACGAAAACTCTTGGACTCATTTCAATAGAAGCCGTTCCATCAGTTGGAATGGTTTATTGCATTTCGTCCGTGATCGATTGGGTGGTAAGATTTTTTCGATACTCAATTTTTAACTGAGTCAAAATCTTATGCATTACATTAGTGAACTGCTGGAAGCGGGGCACTACACATTGTACTCCTAGCTATGATAGTTTATTTATATGAACCGAAGGAGATTGTAGCTCCTCCTAGAGTAAAAATATATCAAGTTGTTGATTTTACATTATGTGAGTCAGTTATCCAGTTTATATCTGAATAACTTTCTATGATATCATGGTGTCTAGTATAATGGAGTTAATAATCTATAGTACCCTTAAGATATCTAAATACTCTTTCTAATGCTGACCAATGAGACTGGTTTGGGTTATTGGTATATCTACTTAGTCTTCCAACAGTAAATACAATATCATGTCTGGTTCTATTTGTTATATACATGAGAATCTATCATTTGTGAATATCTATGTTGTTCTACAGGTGAACCTTCATTCTTCTTGAGAATGATACTACTGTCAAAAGGAGTAGGGGCATGTTTCTTATCAAAGTACTCAAATTTTCTCAGCATATTCTCAATAGAGTGTGCTAAGGATAGGGTATAACCCTCTTTGAATTTGGATACTTGCATTCCTAGAATCAGGCTAGCTTCACCTAGATCTTTCATATCAAACTTGCTAGATAAATAATCTTTAGTGTTATTTATCAACTCAAGTGTTGATCCTAAAATAAGGATGTCATCTACATACAAGGATAAAATGATACAACTTTTATCTGTATTTTTAGAGTATATACATTTGTCATACTTTCGGCAAGAAACCATATTCTAAAATTACTTTATCAAATTTGTTGTGCCATTGCTTGGGAGCTTGCTTCAGGACATAAAGAGATTTTACTAATCTGCAAACTTTCTTTTCTTGACCCTTAGCAATAAAACTTTCAGGTTGCTCCATGTAGATCTCTTCCTCTAGGTCTCCATTCAAAAATGATGTATTTACATCCATTTGATGGATCAATATATCATGAATGGATGCTAAGACTAGAAGTGTTCTTATAGAAATAATCCTAGCTACAGGAGAATAGATATCAAAATAATCTAATCACTTTTTCTGAGTGAAATATTTGGCTACTAATCTAGCTTTATATTTCTTTATAGTACCGTCAGCTCTAAGTTTCATTTTAAAGATCCACTTACAACTATGGGTTTACTACCTAAAGGTCGGTCTGTTAAAAACTAAGTATTATTCTCCATAAGGGAGTTGTACTCATTGTTAATGGCTTCTTTCCAGAAAGGAGCATCGAGAGAAGATATTGCTTCTTCATAAGTTGAGGGATCACCCTCTATCAAATAAGTGAATAAATCTTCCCCTAAATTTCTTTCAATCCTTCATCTTTTGCTTCTTCTAGGTTATATGTCTTGTTCAGGTTGTGAACTAGGTGTTTAAAAATGGGAACTAGTAGAAAGGGCAAGGGAAGAGCTGGAGGGAGAGGAAGAAATTCTATTCTTAAAAGGGAATATATTCTCAAAGTAAACTGCATCCCTAGCTTCTATAATGGTATTTTTAGATATTTCATTTACTTCAGAATGAGTCACTAGAAATCTATTGGCATTGCTATCTAAAGCATATCCTATGAATACATCATCTACAGTCTTAGGTCCAATCTTTCTCTTTTTAGGTTCAGGAATTCCTACTTTTGCTAGACATCCACAAGCTTTGAGATAATGGACTCTAGGGGTTTTACCTTTCCATAATTCATAGGGAGTCTTCCTTTGATTTACTAAGAATCATATTTAGGATGTAGCAAGCTGTTAATAAGGCTTCCCCCCCCCCCACAAATTATCAGGAGCACCTGAGCTGAGAAGCATGGCATTCACCATGTCTAATAGAGTACGATTCTTTCTTTCAACAACTCTGTTGGACTGTCGTGAATAATGAGCAGTCACTTCGTGAATTATTTCGTGTTCTTCACAGAAGTTATCATCTCGTTTGAGATATACTCTCCACCACAATCAGATCTAAGAATCTTAATCTTTTTCTCTAATTGGTTCTCAGCTTCGGACTTGAAAACCTTGAATCTATCTAGAACTTCATCTTTGGTTTTGAGAAGGTAGGTATAGCAATACTTTGAACAATCATCTATAAAAGTGACAAAGTATTTCCTGCCACCTCGGGTCAGAACCCTATTTGAATCACAAACATCACTATGAACCAGTTCTAGAAGGTCAGAATTCCTTTTTACATATTTGAAAGGTAGCCTAGTGTGTTTGGCTTAAACACAGATCTCATACTTGTGTTTATTATCTACATGATATGGAAATAAGATCTAAGTTCATCATCCTTCTAAGGGAACCCAGATTGACATGACCTAGTCTACCATGCCAAACATTGGAATATGTTACATTGGAAACAAGAGAATGAACTAACATTTTATTGATAGTATTGAGAATAAAAAGACCATCTTTTACAAATTATTTTTCAATAAAAGACTCATTCTTAAAAAAACACTACATTATTGGCTTCCATTACAATCTTGTATCCATATGCTACAAGAAGGGATCCATTAACTGAATTTCTCCTAACTGATGGCACATGAAGTACATCATGAAGAGGCAAAAAAATTTCTGATGTCATCTTCAGATCTATTCTTCCTATAATCTATGTCGTTGAGCCATCCCCTATGGTTATGCCTCCTCCACGTGATTCCTGATAGTTTGAAAAACATGAGCGATCAAATGAAACATGAACATTAACTCCAGAATCCAACCACCAGTCATCAGAATGGTAAGAAATATTAACTAAAGGTTGATAAGTCACATACCTGTAGGAACTAGAAGACCCGTTCAGAATCATGTTAGCTTCTGGTTTGGCTGGGCCTTTCCCCTTATAAGGAGTCTTGACAGGTTCCTTCTTTCTTTGGAAACAATTGTAGGATAGACGGTTTATTCTCCCACACACCAAACAAATTTTTTTTTTATCCTGAGTCTGACTAAAGTTTCTAGGTTTATGGTTTTGCTGGTGCTGATGGTTCTGGTGATGAGGCTAAAAATTCTTCTTCTTCTTGAAGAAGTTATTCTTGGGTTTGTGATGATTATTAGACTTGGGTTTGCCTTGGGATTCTACTAGGTTTACTTTAGCCTTAGACTCAGTCTTAGGATTAGATCTTTGCCTAATATATTATTTTGTTCTTCTGTTCTAATTTTCTTTAAGACTTGAGCAAAAGTAAGATCGCATTGAGTACGAATGAGATCTTTCCTAACATCAGACCAAAAAGGAGGGATCTTGTCTATCAGGCAAGCTATCTTATGCTCATTAGAAAAGGTTGTATCTTTGTCTTGAATATGCCTAACATATTCTTGGAATTCATGGATTTGGTCATTCATAGGTTTGTTATCTACCATGAAATACCTATTTAATGAAGAAGATTTGAATCTTTCAATTCCAGCATCATCACAGCCATATTCTTCTTCCAAAGCATTACAAAGTTCTTTAGCGTTCTTATATTCAAAGAATATATCATAAAGAGAATCAGATAAGGCGCTTAGAATTCGATGGAAGCAATGTAAGTCTATTTTCTTAGGAGTTTTTGGTTTTGAGGAACTAGACGGTTTGGACACTCCTACGTCAGACTCAGTGTCATCAGAATCATTTGAGATGAGTGTGGATCCATCATTAGCCGCGATTAGACTAATGTGGTGAACCAGTGCGCGGGCTCAGAATCATTAGCGTTTTTTTTTCAGTGTGCGGGCTCAGAATGTGCCAGTCATCAGTACTCAGACTCGTTGTGTGGAGCCCGCTCGCACGAGTGCCCCGCTCACACGATGCAAGGACATCCCCTACATGCAGCATCATCATCGCCTTTCTACACCCTTGTCTACCCGGCCCCGTCCAGCACCTCGCACGCGGAGGTGCCTTGCTCGGGACCGTCGACTGGGGGTTCGACTCTAGCTCTGCCAAACCGCTCGCACGAGGCGAGGGCCACCACGGGCCGGTCGTTATTCTCCTGCGAGCCTATATTTTTTAGGACTGTCAAAAATTTCGACATTTCTAAAAATTTGGACTAGTCCGAATAAATTATGATGTGCTTTTAGAAATTGCCCAAATAGAAGCACTACTTGACCTCTCTAAACCCCAAGAGGAAAAAAGGAAGAGGAAGATGTTGAAGAGAACCATGGCGTCTCTTTCCGGTTCCTCTCTCCGAGGAATTTTCAGAAACCCTAACCCTAACGTTTCTCAGAGGTAGTGATCTAATAGCCATGTCTCTCCCTCCATTTGATTCAATTCTCGATTGATCAGTACTTCCACGACGAGAATTTCTTTCTCCTCCAGATTCTTCACGGCTGCGTCGGAAGAACTCGGAAGCGAAACCAAGAAGAAGGGCTCTTCGTTCCGCCGGAAAGCGGTACCGGTCGTCCTCCTCAGCCTCACCGGCGGCATCGCCCTCAGCGCTCTCAACGATCTCGCCATCTTCCACGGATGCACCCGGTACTCATCCATTCCTCCTCGCTTACTTTTTCCCTAGCAATGGCGCCAAGGTTGTACGGACACGGATACGACACAATACAGGCACGGAACCTGACTTTCATAGTGTCGTGCTTCCTGGAATGGGATATTACAGTGTTTGATGCTTTTTCATAGCTTGTGATTCGATCCGGTATGAACATTTTAGTTTTAGCTGCGATCGATAAATTCTTAGATTAGTTTTAGTTCATTCTTTAGATATGCAACAATGTGCAAGGGGCAACCTGGGAAATCTGATTGTGTATATGCCTACGGAATGGCGTTTTGAGTCCGAAAGGGCTTGCTTCGAGTTGTCCCTTTTTGTTTAATTTGTTAATTGGAACCGTTGGCTAGGAAATTTCTTGTATACATTGGGGGCTCGTTTGGATCAAGGTTTTGTATTACTAGAAATTCATTTTTCATTCCTTTCCCATGGAAAATGAATTCAACATTTTCATACCCATGTTTGGTTATATTAGGATGAAAATATAAAAAATGAATCTTAATTTATTAAGTTTTCCATAAATACCCTTTCATGCTTTTATTATCTAAATTTACATGTTTGGGATAGAAGTTAAAATTTTGAAAGTAAAGTGAGGGTGTTATTGTCCAAACAAAATATTCAAGCAACATTCCTAGGAAAGCAAAACTATTTCCAGGGAGGGCCTTGGAAATTACTTTCCCACAACCATGGGAATATGAAGTCCCTCATATTCCCCTTCTAATTCCCAATCCTACACATACCAAATAAGGATAAAGAATCTAAAATCCATTCCCAACCCTCAAAAACTTGAACCAAACGCCACCTGGAGGTGTGCGGTATTGCGTGACCATGGAAATTTGTGTGCATGGCCAGGAGGAGCCATGACATCATCATTAGGGCTTAATTAGGCAGATATGAGAAGGAAACAGGAACACTTTTATTTCCAAACTTCTATTGACTAGGCCCACTTCTGCATTGGCTAATGAGAATTCGGCATAGTAGTAATACTATTAGTGTACACTCCCTTCTACTTGTTAGTCTTCTTTCTCTTTCCCCTTTACCCTCTATCTTTTCTTCCTCTACACTACATCACCCTTTTCTTCCTCTTTACCCCCTCTCACCAACCATCCAGATAGTGAGGAGGTAATATTCTTCTGCTACACCCTACTCCACCGGGTCCATCCTCTCCGGCTCTCTCATCCGAACCTAGACATCTAAAATATTTCAAGATGGCTGTCATGGCCTACATTCTTTTTCTCAATGGTTTCCATGTTTATGCATAATGGCATATCAAAGAACTACCCGTTAGTTACACCTACATCATGTTGGACCAAAATGCCATCGTGACAAACATCATCTACTTCACCATCCTCACTTCCTTTTTTGACGGTTATGGCAATATCATTCCTAATAGCGATTTTATGAAGAGTGCTCTGTACGGCGGGGTATTTGCTACGGTAATCATCAAAACGTGCTTCTTCTTATCGCTCGAGAAATATGTGCCTCATAAGTTGGCCGTTGCTATAACATCTCGTAGATTATATGTTAATTTTTTGGTTTTCTTCTTTCCTGCAAATGTATTCGATTTATATGATAAAGCGTATAATTTTTTAAGTTTTCATATCATCATCGTATAGTTTTTAACATGATACAAGAGAGATGCATTTGGCTACACGATTACCTTTTCTTATCTGCCTACTGTATGAGTGCATGTTCGAGAATGATGATCCTTTGAACTCGGTGTATCTCTCGACGAGGACTATTGTTGGATACAAAGACTTTGATATCGTATGGGTATGTTTCTTCACCACTTTGATCTTGAGATTGTTCATCTTAGTGGCAAAAGCAATAGGCAAGGGGACAATAGGATGTCTGTTAATACTCTTGTTGTCGCCAAGTAACATTTGTTTATTTTCAACTAATTTTTAATTTCCATACTTGTACTAATTAAATGTCCTATAGTACTTGTGAAAATACTTTTTTGTGTTATTCCAAAGTCTTGTTGCAATCAGAAGATTATATATAAGTTGTGGGTTACGAATTTGAATAGATTGTTTAAGATTGAAGAACAATTTTGATGCAAAACCAAATTGGTTTAGGATTAGATGGTTTTTTAGGATTAGGGTTTCTATCTTGCATAAACAGATGATTCAAGAATTGTCCTAAAAACTAAGTTGATTCCTTTGAACATTCGTTAGCTGTTTTAGATTAGGACATTGGCCTAAATACATATTCTAGTACTATGACCAGGATTAGGATTTGTTTTGGTTATGAATAGTGTGTTCGAGCTTACTTTGTTTGCTACCTTTCTGTTATTTGCTAAAGTGGGACTACTTGGATTCAATTTGAGCTTTCCTACAATTATATACAAAGTTAAAAAAATGATCGAAAGAAAATGTTGAATTATCTGTTAGCGAGTTGGAAATAGTTTGGAGATCTAGACTTAGGTGGGATGGCTGGAGAGGTTGGACACAGTGTAGTACGAGATCTACCTCTTCAATATTCGGTTCTCAACCCACAACATATATATCCAGATTATATCTTGAACCATATATTTAGATTCTCAACCCACAATCTATATCTAATTTTCTGATTGCAACAAGTCTTTGGACAATGCATTTTTTTCACAAGTACTACAAGATGTATAATTAATGCAGGCATGTAAATGTAAAATTAGCTGAAAGTAATAATAGATCTTGGCGTCAACAATAGTAGCAACTGACATCTTAGTGTTCCCTTAGCCAATGATTGGTTTTGCTAAGATGAACAATCTTAAAACAACTGTGATTGAGAAAGGTATCCATACGATAACCAAAATTTTCCTTCTTGGATCTTGAAGGTGAAATCTCCGTTTCCAACAATTAGTTATCGTAGAGAGAGACATCAAGTCCAAAGGACCATAATTTTTGAACATGAACGCCAACAATATGCATATAAAAAATACAATCACATAGCCAAGTGCATGCCTCTTATGCCATGTTAAAATTTATACGTTAACAATATGGAAAACTAAAACTAATTATATGCTTTCATCATATAAATTGAATACCTTCATACGAAAGAATAATTATAACAATTAATATATAGTTTGCAGGTTGTTTCGGCGACGGAGTTGTCCTGGGTCAACTCCTTTTACATATACTTCTATACTTCTCGAGCGATAAGAAGAAGCACGCCGTGATGAATACTGCAACAAGGACCCAACAACATGAAACAATCTTCATAAGATCGTTCTTAAGAATCATATCACCATAGCCAACGGTAAGTGCGATGACGATGGTGAAGTAGATGTATGTTAGCGTGAGGTAGTTGTTCGATATGTCATTATGCAGCGTCAAGGAATCAAGATGTAGATCATGAGAATGTAGGCCGTGACAACGAAATATATATATTTTTATTTATTTTTACTTTGGAGGTCTAGGTTTGGGAAAAGGGTTGACGAGAAAGGAGGAAGATATCAGTAACGTAGTGTAGAGGGGAAAATTTGAAGTGTAGATGGGGAAGAGAAGGAAGACTGACAAGTAGAGAAGAAGGAAATGTACAATAGTAGTTCAATTACTTTGTTGAATTCCTATTAGCTAGATGTTAGGAGTGGGCTTGAGTAATAAAAGTTTGGAAATAAAAATATTCCTGACCATGGAGCGAGTGGAGTCAAGCTTACTTATTGGCCTGAAGTTATCGAGCCGAGCTCTAGCTAGAGCTCAAATTATTCTATCCAAGCTCAAGGGTGAAACTATCGAGTCATGCTCATAGTTTGAGCTTGAAAACTGTATTCAAGCCTAAATTTGATAGGCTCGCAAGCACTTTGGCTCGACTTGAAAATAAGTCCGTTTGGCTGACTCGAAAATAGAAGTCCATTGGCTTCGGTTTGTTTGTAGCAACACTAGTAATAGCCTCTTCACTAGTCGAGCTTGTTCGCCAGGCAAGTGAAGTATTGTGCATGGAAGAGGAGAAGTCCATCAGGCCGCGAGTCCACCTTGTTCACAAGCTGAACTAGTTAGTTAACAAGGTTACTAGACAAATAAGTTCAAGCTCTGCTTTTCATGAAAATTCAGTTCATTTTCATGTTCAAGCTTGTCTTGTTGATGAAGCACAGTTGAGCTGCTTTTGAGCTCTTATCGAGCCAGGTGAAGTCGAGCGACTCGCAAACTGCCAGTTCATTTGCAGTCCTACCATCACTTCTGTTTAATTCTTCTATCAAGTGATATGGAAACAATAATTATTTGGCTTGTCCTATCCTGTGTCATATTCCTTATGCATGAGACAGTTAATAATCTCAATATAATTACTTGGAAACTTCTTTCTTCTCCAAAGTCCACATAATCTCTCTATACTTACTTGGAAACTTCTTTCTTCTCCAAAGTCCACATAATCTCTTTAGGAACTCAATCATTAGTCTTTTCTTAGTCAATCGAAACTAATATGCAAATATTTTTCTTATTCTTGGGTCATCAACTCTCTATTCTCTAACTAGGAATTACTGTATCCTTTTGCACTTCAATCTTAGGTATGTTCATGCCTAGCAAAAGTTCTAGTAGCTCCTTTAACTAATAGTCACATACCCTATCACTTTGAGTTGGGTTATACTGGGCTCCATCCCGAAAGGTTAGGTATGAGCCAAAAATTCTAGCATTTATAGAAGTCAGGTTAGTTTAGGGTTGACCCCGAACCCGAACTCGAACCCAAACCAAAATAAGAGCCCAACCAAACCCGGCTCAACTCATATAAAATAAGTAAATAATAAATTAATTAACATTGAGCCTGAACACTTAAAAAAAAAGAGGCTATCATGTTTGTTGTGGAATATGTATTTTATTTTACATATAAAACTAACTTTAAATTAATTTTGTTGTATAATATAGTGAATTTTTAAGACTATAAATTGTTAGTTAGTTACTAATATCGTGAATCTTTTTTAGAAGTAACTTATATTAATTGCTTCATTATCTTGAAAATTGAAGTAGGATATGTTATAACCTAAAGTTTTAATTGGTATATTAATGGTATACTGCACGAAAGATAGAAAAAGAAGTTCAGATTGATATAGGTTCTAAATTTCAGTTATTATTTCACTATGCATCCCTTATGTTTGTATGTTTGCCTGACTAGATCTTTTTGTTTGCTCGCACTGAAGCTGCAATATTGAGCAATTGCTCACATCAGTTATGAGGTTGCCTACTTGTTTGCTTGAAATATTAGCTTAGACAGTTAATGATGCATTTTCCTGGAATGTATTCTGATGGATGTAACTAAGACCATTTTTTTTTTTTTTTTTTTTTTTTTTTGGGGGGGGGAAGAGTGCAAAGTTACATCAACATAGATACAAAATTATAATCTACTTGATCATAGTGTGGACGACGAACGAAACCATTGTCGAGGAGATGAGTTGCTCAGGCCAACCGTGAGCCATTTTAACTCCCTTCACAATAAAATACCAAACCTTCCAGTATCAATGTAGCCAATCCTCCTAGAAATCAAGATGATGGAAAGAGAGTCAACATCATGGATATATTGGAAAGTTGACGTCGATGCGGGCGGAGTCGGTGTCGAGATGGTTCGATAAACGAGAGTGTAGGAGGAGTAAGCGAGGTGATTTTTGTAGGCATCCTTGTCGGTCTTGACTACGATGCCTGCAGGGTCGGATCGGCATCAGAATGGTCTGCTAATGATGGAGACAGAGTAGTAGGAGGAGAGTTTGTAGAAGTGGTTCTGAATTTGCTTCCATGACTATGAGGCTGCACATATTTGGAATCTTTCTTGCAATTTTTTAAATTACCATCTACACCTTTAAAGTAGTGGGCCAAAAGGGGGTAAATAAAGGAATAAAACTTGGGTAGGTTGCTAACCTACCCTCTTCTTGTGGTATGATATTAAATGGTCGATCAACAATTTACGAGATAAAATGTTAAGAATAATATGGAATGGTATTAATTTAAAAGATGAATCTTGAGGTTGAAAAAGATGAAATTAAGTGTTGTAAAAACAAGAGATGTTACCATACCATATGATAAATTCAATTTTTAAAATTTAGTATTACTGACATTCATTCTTCACTTACATTTTTAATGTAAATTGTTGTCTAATCATTTCTGAATCCATATTTGTTTTTCTTGTTGTGAAAGCTAATTTGTCTAGTTATTTCACAATTCTCTTGAAGCTTTTCGCAAGTTAAATCATCTTTCATACTATGGATGCATTTTCTGAACTCTTTCTCTATTAGTAAATTAATGTATATTTGTTATGTTAATCTGTCGTACTTATAACGACAAGGATCAGGACCAAGACCGATAAGCCTTACTCCATTCTTTGGAAACAAATTTCACCAGTCTCGTTGTCAAGATAGATCATATGTCATCCATCAAGTTCTAGAATCATCTTTTGACCTAAAGATGTCTAATAAATACATATCTCATCTTTGGAAGTGGTTTCATCAATTTGTATAATCAACAGATAACTAACCCCTGCACTATTAAGTTTTAGGGATTTTACTGCTAATCTTCTAGCCCGAAGTTATATTGTGTTCCCCTAACATTTTGGTTAATTTTGACTCTGTTATCCTGACTCTCCACTTTAAGGAGAAGTATCCATGTCGAGCCGATAGGATATGGTATGGGTATGAGATTCATATCCGATCCTCCATGGTGATAATCGGATCCTTTATGATGACACTCGAAAGACTGATAGTGAAGTAGATAGTTTATTATAATGTGGTAGTGAAGTAGGTAGTTTATTCTAATATGGTAGACTGGTAATAAAGTAGTAGGGGAGATAAAGGGGCGGTCCCTTAGGGATTTATTTAACTAGTTCAGTAAAGTTTACTAGTAGTTTATAATTACATGATGTCTTTTTATGAAACCTTGCAAATTTAATTACATGATGTGTTTTTTTATGAAATCATGCAAATTTAATTATAATTTTAAATATATGAAACCATGCAAGCTTAATTAAAGTTGTCTTTTTTTATGAAATCATGCAAATTTAATTAGAGGCTCTCTTTTATCAAATCGTGCAAATTTAATTACATGTCTTTTATGAAGCTATGCAAATTTAATTACATATGTGTCTTTTTATGAAACCATGCAAATTTAATTACCTGTTGTCTTTTTATGAAACTATGTTCAAATATTTTATTTTAATAGTCATATCTCGGATCCTTTTTAGCCGAGTCCGTGTGTTCTTCAATTATGAGTTTAAAGGATACGACTCTTGGATATATACCCGTACCCTACACCCGACACCCATACCCGAGTCTAGGTAACATAGAATTTTGATAAGATGTATGAAATCATAAAAGATGTCCTTATGATTTAATGATGAGTGAATTTGAAACATATTAAGTTTCATTCGTAATGATATTTTTTTACCTTTCTGCAGTAGTGCATTTGATTCCTGTATTAAAATTAGAAAAGTGGGTAAGGAAAGAGAGAAGGATTTGACTTGTTCTTGGGGCTCAACATATTTGCCTCAATGAAGCCTACTCATATTGACCAAGGACAGATCCCAAATTAACACATGGCGTGCTGAAAATCTTCTAGGGACCAAGTTAGTGTAGTAACTGTCCAAACATTTAGCATTTATGCAATATTCTGAAAACTTATTTTTATTACTAACGAATTCAGTAGCTCAGAGTCATGTCACAAAAAGAGAGCATATTCAAGTCCAACTGAACGATATGAAAAGAGGCTTCACAAACCTTAAAGTTGTCTTATGTCTAGTTATTAAGTCCTACTTGATAATCAAATTTTAAAAACACATCCATATATTTTCAATACATAAAGTAATCCATGCTGTTGTTTATCATTACTATATATCCTCCATTGCTTTCCTAGACAGACGAACATCTCATGTACATGACATGCAAGCTTCAGTTATGCAGTAAAGCTTGTCTAACTGACTAACAGTACGAACATAATAATTTGTGGTTTTCTTTTCCATTTTACATCAGTTTGTATTATCCTTTGCCTACAATATTCTCTTAGTTTGCTCTACCTTTTGTTATATAATGTCCTGTTTCATGGAAACAACTATAATTGGATCATGAAATAATAACTCATTCACATGTGTAACCTTTTTTGTTTATGATTTTTCTAGAAAGGCAATTGAAAAGGCTAGTCAAAACCAGAAAATTGTAGAGTCTCTTGGTGAGCCAATTCTAAGAGGTCCATGGTACGATGCAACTCTTGCAGTCGGTCATAGGAGGAATTCAGTATCTTGCACATTTCCAGTGGCTGGGCCACAAGGATCAGGCGTGCTCCAGTTGAAGGCTGTACGGACTGGAGGTATGTGCTATGTTGATCTTATTAACACGTTCCAGATTTTATCCTTTTTAGCTTCTCCTGATATGACGTCTTTGATTCACTTACTAAGTCCGTTAGGGTGACATGAGATGAAAAGAAAAATGATTATCTTACTGATCTAGTTAAGCCATTTCTCAAATCCTTGTTCTGTTTATACTGTGCCTTCATATCAACTTTTGCATAGCTTGAGTGAACTGGAATCAACAATACATTATTGATGCTAAGTATTCAACTTTTACATGAATCTACGGGATTGTATTTTATGGTTCTTTTCAATGTTCTAAACGGCGGTAGGCGGGTGCGCGGCGGAAAGGGTCCGCCTACCGCCTAGGACACCTAGGCACCGTCTAGACGTTTGATACATTTTTGATTTTTTTTACTATTTTATCACTGTTTTTGCATAATATGCATATTTTAAGGGTTTTTTATGCATAGCTAAGTTGTACAACAAAGATTTATGAAGTTTAAGTCATGTAAAAGTGACTCATAGGTCCATAATGCTTGCAAAAATATTTTGCCAAAATATCTAGTCAGGTACTGCTCCGTCTAGACGTTCGTTTACACCGCCGTCTAACTCATTCTACTACAGAATTTGAATTATAGTATACTGCGTGCCACGTACTCACCTCCGTCCATGCCGCCAAACCTCCGCTGGCCGTCTACTCCATCGCCAAGGTGCCAACGGCAAAAGCGGTGCGGAGAGCGACCGCCTACCGCCTAGGCGCCGCCTAGACGGCTGAAGCGGACACCATTTAGAACACTAGTTCTTTTACAATCTGGTTTAATTTTTCCATGTAGCTAAATGTTATAATTGGAATTCTTTCATAACTTAAAGACTTTTTGTTATTGCTTAATTAGCAATGCAGTAAAACATGGGATTCTAGCTTACTTGCATTATTATAAATATGAATCTGAATAGATCTTATGAGAATTTTCTTATGGATGTGTCCAAGAAGAAAATATGAGTCGCTTGTCTTTGAATTTCTAACTAATCCCTTGTCTTCTAACTTATCGTGAATCTGAATCAAAGTAAATCTTTTGTTATAATTCTACGTGCACGGCACATACTGCACATACACTCGTCTAGTGGAAACTACAGAACTGAAGTGTTTCATTAAAAACTCAACTTTTGAAACATGCGCCAATCATTAGTGTTTCCCTATGGATGCTTCTTCACACATTCCATATATTTGGTCCTACTCATACCAGTGGATCAAAAATACTTTTGAGCAAGAAACATCAAAGAATTGGCACAAAACTAGCCAAAAACATGAACTTGGTCTAGATTTCCAAAAAGTTAGGCTTTATGATTGGTGACAATCCTGCTTAGGGGGATTCTTGAGAGCAGGATCACAAGAAAAAATGGTGTTGGCGGTCCGGGTTTACTGTTTTTCACAGTAATGGGAAGTAGGAAAAGCGGTTATTGCGGTAAAATTCAATGGTGCAAACTACCTTGCTTGGTCTAAAGTCTATTAAAGAAGTGTTGAGGGCGAAAAAGAAATTAAATTTTTTAGTAGAAGGCCCCCGCCTGAATCGTTGGTTGATTATGAGGATTTGATGAGTGCAAATGTATGTTATGTCATGGTTGTGGCATAGTATGGAACTGCACAACGTATATAATGTTCAGTGATGTGAGTCCTCCAAACAGATTTGGACATCTCTGGGAGAATCATATTTATAGAAGCGGAACTTGGCTTGCATATATGAGTTGTACTTGTTGCTATTTAATATAAATCTGAATGGGAAACATATGAATGAGTATTTAGTTTCAAAGAAGGCTTTGTGGAGGATCTTTTGTAGTATTATCCGATTACTATTGATTCAAAGGAAGCTCGGTGACATAAGGAGTTCCATGTTTCACTCATCAAGCTGGTTTGGATGATCGAACCTTATAAGCTTTGGATCCTTGCCGGAGACAAGTTACCTATAGTGACGAATATTTTCTTTCGTCTCAATCATTTTTTTCTATGATAGAGTTCTAGGGTACTGAGTAATGACTCTTCTGTCTTGGTTACTAGTACCGGTTGTCGTAGTGGTGGCCATAGTGATAGTAGCAGTAGTGGTAAAGATGGTGGTTGCGGTGGTGGTCGAGGAAGTGTTCATGGTAGTCGTGGTACGCCAAGGAACTGTAACAATTTTAGTATGCTCGGCTACGTCGAAGAGTACTGTTGGGACAAGTGAGATAAACCCAAGTATGCATATCACGTCTATGATGAAAATGTATAGCCTCAGGTCGCCACATATGTTCCTGGATATGATGCTTTTGGTTCTAGTTAGACTTCAACTTCCGATACCTCCACACTTGAATAGATCCTCCAGAAGTTGAACGTGTTTGTTAGTACCACCTTCTAACTTACTGCAACCATGACACATATATATAATACGGCCTTTATAGCAACTCAGTTACCATCCACCTCTTGGGTCATATCGATTCCGGAGCAAACTCTCACATGCCTATTATAAATTCTCTTTTTCATAAGGTTGTCCTATGAAACATAAGATTATTTTGGTTGATGCGTCTACTCGTGCTGTGCTGGAAAACAGTGTTATTTACACTGCCTAATCATTGTCATTATCTAATTCATTATATATACCTAATTTTTCTTTCACTTAAGTTTCTACCTCGCCGTTACAATGGTACTATTATTTGGGCTATCCGTCTTTGGCTAGGTTGCGTCAAGTTGTTCCTAATTTGAGTTTTTTATTTCTATTTTAGAATATGAGACTTGTCAATTAGGCAAGCATAACCGTAGTCTGTTTCCTCGTCGTACTAAGAGTCGTCGGTTGTTGTTCTTTGATCTTATTCATTCTGACATTTGGGGTCCTTCTAGAGTCAAAATTTGAAAGGATTTCATTATTTTGTTATCTTTGTCAATGATTGTTTCCGAATAACTTTATTATATTTAATGAAAGAACGATATGAGTTTCTATGTGTTATCCAACTTTTATAATAAAATGTGTCCAATTTGGTAAATGCATTAAAGTTTTATGTTTGGAGAATTCTTTGGAGTATATTCAATTGTTTGTGACTTCTTTTTATGATGATCATGACATAATTCATTAGACTAGTTGTGTCCATACCTCTCAACAAAATTGTGTAGTTGAACGTAAGCGCTGATACCTTTTAGATATGGTTCAAACACTATTGTTCAATATGCGTATCCCTAAACAATATTGGGCATATGCGGTTCTTACTGCATGTTATTTGATTGATAGCATGCCATCATCTTGTTGAATAACCAAGTCCCCTTCTCCATGTTACATTCAAGTCTCTCTCATTTTCCTTACCTCCTTGTGTGTTTGGGTGTGTTGTATTTGTTCACAACTTGGAACCTAATCGACGCAAGTTGGCTCCTCGATCTATCAATTGTGTCTTCTTTGGTTATCCTCAAACTCAAAAAGGCTATCGTTGCTACATACCTCATTTGTGTAAATATTATGTCAGTGCATATCTTACTTTTTTTAGTGCACTTCTTTCTTTCCTTCAGGAGACCATCATATTCCGTTCACATCAAATTTGGTATCTTCTATATCATTTTCGGTCATTCTTGAATCTATTTCTATATTCGTTCCTCCTTTACAGGTTTACAAGAGATCTAAGGACATACATGTTATTTTGGGTGATTTAACAACTACCACATTATCTTTCGTATCTGAGGATCCGTCTCCCTCCACCACAATTTCAAATGGTCTTCCTATTGTTCTGATGAGAGGTAGTCATAGTTGTACCACTAAGCATTCATTTTCAAATTATGTTTCCTTAATCGTGCTTCTCGTTCTTTACATGCTTTTGTTAACTCATTGTCTTTTGTTTTTCATTCGTAACACTTGATGTTTGATTCAAGTTTTGGAGGCTTGGGAATGGATTTTAATTTCCTTATCCATGTTTGGTATGTCTAGGATTGGAAATTGGGGAGGGGGGCTTCATATTCCTATTGTTGTGGGAAAGTAAAACCCAAGGCCCCTCGGGAATAGTTTTGCTTTCCTAGGAATATTATTTGGATATTTTGTTTGGACAATAATACCCTCATTTTACTTTCAAAAATCCAACTTCTATTTCAAACATGTGAATTTAGGTAATAGAAACATAATGAAATTAATGAAAGGGTATTTATGAAAAACTAAATAAATTAAG
Organism: Iris macrosiphon; assembly: GCA_036927795.1. NCBI lineage: Eukaryota > Viridiplantae > Streptophyta > Magnoliopsida > Asparagales > Iridaceae > Iris > Iris macrosiphon. Next base: position 73,644,568 of record JAYESA010000009.1, on the reverse strand, counting down.
ATTTTTTTCAATATTTTCAACCTAACCTAAGCAAACATAGGTATGAGAATGTTGAATTCCTTTCCCATGAGAAAGGAATGGAAAATGAATTTCTAGGAATACAAAATATTCATCTAAACGCCCCCTTATAAGCAAGCTATATTATCTTTTAGTGGTACAATGGATGAAGAGATGTCTATGTTATATCAAAATCAGACTTGGGATCTTAGTAGCTTACCCTGCTTCCCATTGGAAAGCAAACAATAGGTTGTAGGAGGGTGTACACTTTTAAGATCATCCAGATGGCTTTATTGAGCATCTCAAGGCGCGTTTGGTTGCAAAAGAGTATATCCAGACATATGATGTGGAATTATATGAAGACTTTCTCCTATGTCTCAACTACTTTCCATTCGCATTCTTACGTCTGTAGTGGTTCAAAAATGCCTTATTGCATGGTTACTTTGTCGCGCTTCATATTCGGAATACAGAGAGCTAAGACGTAACTCGCCAGCTACGTATTGCAGAGTACACATGTACCCTATGATACAATCACGACTGTAAAGACAATAGGGGTTGGCTACATTCCAACTGTATCTTATGGCTAAGAGCATAATTAGTAGATGGAGCTCAAAAAAGCATCTTGAGACCCAAATTTATAACAAAAAAATAAATCTAGACTATGTTGGGTCTTTATGGGAATGATAGAAAACGATAAAATGACCTTTGATCCCAAAGGTTGTGTGGTCAAAAATTAATGTGGTAAAAAAAAGTGAAATCTAGAATTTAGAAATTGGGGCACCAAATTGAGCCTTACTATTCTATAAAATGGGTTTCTATATTCTGAATGTAGAAATTATGAGGTCCAACCTATAGCTCCTGTGGGTGGGTTAGGACCATCATGGAAATCCAATTGAACTTTACTATTCTACAAAATGAGCTCCTACATTTTGAATCTACAATCTAAAAATTAGGACGAGTCTTACAGTTGATGCTCCAACAAGATCATATTCTCAATCCAACACAAGTAGGAAGCATAAAGATATATCACATGCATGAATAGCTGTAAGACGTCCCAAACACTAAAACATAAAAGATTAAGAAGCTAATGTTTTCGTATAGAAAAAAAATAGAATTTCTTTCAAAGGAAAACTTTTATATAACTTGTAAACAACAAAAATTCTATTACAATGAGTGTAATTATACAAAAATTCTAAGTACAAGTCTTTGAGATTCTGGAGAGTATAGCGCTGGAGATTGAATCAACGCGTAATTCCTTTACTTCGTTGACGATCCGGCTTCTAATGCAAGGATGTCGAGATGTTTTCTCTCCCTCATCGATATGAACGTCAAGAAAACTACTTTAGAGCAACTTCGGTGTTCTTCGATGGCGCAACACCTTAGAATTACCGTAGCGAAGGCACCAAGTGTTGAGGAATAAGTTGGCCAATGTGTCAGCATATAGGCTTTGTTTCTTGATAGAAGAATGCCCCTACTAAATGCACAACAATGGAGGCTATTTATAGTAAAAACATAAAAAAACAATTAACTAATGAGTTCCCGTGGGAGGCACTGTCCTGCGGGAGCTACTGTTCTGTGGGAGCTGGCTTCTCGCGTAAGGCACTGTCCCGTGGCCTTCGACTTCGTGTTGTATGTCGTAACACACGTTCAAACGAGAGTTAAGGACATCCTACCATGTGACTGTAGTTGTACGAGAATCAAAGCACGTTCTCGCGAAAATGAAGGCATGTTCTGCCACGTGGCCACTAATTGCCTTCATGATAACATAATGATGGTAACAGTTGTTTGCAGAGACGCCTTGAATTCCGCTATTACTCCACGCTCGATGCAACCTCCTTGTCTTTCTCAACTATCGTATTGATATGTGTGTCAATGCTGCTGACCGGGTCTGGCGGGAAGGTTGTTCCTGCGGAGATATCCTTCCCGCTGGAAGGATGCTTTTGCGGGGAAGTCCCTCTCGCTGGAAGGGAGCTCATTTGGGAATCTTCTTATCTAATTCAGCGGAAGATGACTTTTTTCCTTCTCTTCAACAGAATTTTTTTCTAACGGGGGCTTCACTCCAGCACTCCCACAAGAGGCGCTGCCCCCTTGACCCTCGTATGCTCGAGCTGCGGAACCCCCATAGGGGGGGTGGGGCGCTTTGTGCCACTTGTCGGACGATATCTCATGAGATGCTTAAAAGATTGCGAGGATGGAACTTTTGTCATTTTTAGCGCCAACAACTAGTGCTAGTGATATATACATGTACGAGTTCATATATGCAGCTGTAGTCTATGTACATGAACTGGTTGTTCGCAGGAGGGAACCACCTCCCAGAACTCAGGCTAACAATGTCTCTGGCTAAACGCCCAAAAGAATACACAATTTACATGTGTAGACTAGAGATAGAAATCCATTCATGCTCCGGGTGCGATGTCTTCCAGGTAGTCACCATCTAGAGCAAGATACGATATATCCTCCGGCTCCGGTACAAGTTCTAGTCAATGCAAAACCAGTGGGGTTAAATCCTAAAACCGGCTCCGGTACAAGTTTTAGTCAATGCAAAACCAGTGGGGTTAAATCCTAAAATAGAAAGTACCACACGAAAAACGCAGCCAACAAGGAAAAAAAGAAACACACAAAACACATGAAAAAACGGAACGAGTATAGGTACATGGCCTGTCGGCAGAACGGCAATCTAACTCTAAATCAAACAAGAACAAGAGTTAGAAAGCTACTCTTCGACATTCCCCGCCTCTATACATGAGTCTAACTGGGAATTATAAATAACAAGACAAATAGTAATATTTGTATGTGTACTGGAGCTGATAACTGATAGCATGTACTTGTACAGGTAGTAAGTAGATGCTGCAGGTCAATTCCATGTCACGAGAGTACGGTACCAATGGACGTCTCTATAACAAGACTTGACTTGAGCAAGAAAAATATGTAGTCCGGGATTCGACAAAGATCCATAGCCTCTCGATAGAGTATTATCCAACCATTCCAATTAAACAAGAACAAAGGATTATAAAACATTTATAGACAAACTAATCCCCTTGAGTCTATCCCGAAACTAGACATGGCATATACAAGACTAGACTGAAAATGAATTAAGATCCAACAGATCAATCACGGCCAAGCAATAGCCTACGACTTGCTAATTTAACTAGAAGTGACAGGAAAAGGAGGATAGTTGCATACATGATCAAAAAAGTAGAAGGTAAATATTGAATGAAAATGTGTGTAGAAGCTCCATTATGACATTTTGAAGGACAAAATCAATATTTGATGTTATGGGAGAGATGTTAGTAGTCATAATTCATGATTTCCCAGAACATATATAAAATTTATAAATAACTTCCGTTATGTGATTCTCCTGTTGTACCCGTTGTTCCAATATGTGTCTTTTTTGGTTATCTGCTGTTGACTTATTTGACATATCACATACAATGGTGCTCTTTTACCTTTTCTTATTGTAACTCTCTAGACTACATCAGAAATCAGGAAACCAAAATTACTAGAATGATTAATGCTCTTGTGGGTTTTGCTGTAAACATGGAATATTGACTTACAGATTTATTATGAACATAGAGTATTGCTTATATCTCCCTTTTGTGCTGCAGAAGATAGTTGGTTTTCCTTTTTACGGCATAATGACTGGGACATACTAATCATGGATGCTCTCCTCCATGTTCCTTCAAATGATGAGAAACAGCAGACTGTGCGAGTGAGCCTTTCAGAAATTACCCCATCTCCTAGTAGCCTGGCTGACTGTAAAGCACGCAGTCCTTCGGAACCTGGAGCCTCAGAAAAGTAATTCTTCCTGTCTTATAAAGGTGCCTACTTTTTTTGTCTCATATAAAATTGTATCCCATTTGTTCGTTACAGGTGACTATATAGGAACAATGTATGAAATAATGTAACTAAACCTTGAAACATGTGCAAATGCTTAGAGTTGTCAAGTTGTCTTAGCAACAAGTTAATAGAGGCAGAGCAATTTAGCCACCAATTCCGTACTTGAGAGACCGCATGGGTTTAGTGCTGGACTTGTTATATTTTCTTACTGCAAAAGAATTTTATTTGTTAAAGAGTTTTTCCATTTCAATATTTATTTTCTAGTCTAATTTTACCAAGATTAACTAAGCTACTGAACTGATATCATTAAGATACGGAGGTTCTAATGAAGTTCAGTTGGATTTGAATGTCCAAGAATAGTATGCTCAACAAGTCATTATTATTATACTAGGTAAGCCAGGTATCTATAAGTTTATTGATAGTTAACAAGGAGGAGAGCACCAAGATTCTTAAGAAAAAACATGTTTGGTGGGAGCTGCTATATGCAACAGCTAGTGAACCAAATACCATGGGCACATGACTTGAAGGAAGTTTTAGTTATAAAGATTTCAAGTGCATTAGAAAAATACATTGTTTTTTAGTTTAGGCAATCTGGGATAAGCTTTTGAGCTTTATTCTTTCCAAGTTTATCAGGAATGGCGGTCTTTTAGTTTGATCTTCTAAATTCCTAATTTCCTTGTGCTTTTCACTACTTCGTAACAGTCTATTTTTTTAATTGATAATTAGTCTATTTATTTATATAGTTCATTGTTTTTCTCATTTCATATATGATTACAGCGGATCATTATCTTGATTCTCTGTTAATACCTCTCAGGAATTAGTTTCAAATTGTAGTTTATAACCTGTGCCTACAAGTAGTTACCTAAATAAACCTTATTTCAATTTCATGTGCACTTGTGTCTCTCTTGTTTAAAATAACGTCGAGTTTAGCCCGCGCATTCATCTTTAGATGGTTAATGTGATCCTGTGCTTGACAGACAACATTCGTAAAAGTGCCAAGGTCCCCCATGGAGTCTTGTCGTGAGTTGTGTTAGACAGGAAAAGACATCCATCTGCTATAAATAAACCAAAATTTTATGGATGTACATATTGCCCAATTTTTCAGCTCCTTTACTATTCACGGTCTGCTGTTTGGTACCCATTCTACTAGTTTGCTCCTTCACTATTTATAATCTGCTTTTTGGTTCCCATTCTACCAGTTAACTCATTCTTGTTCAGGATTGGTTTTTACATCTGCTTTATCACAATCTGCTAGCTGTATCTACCATTTTCATAGCTAAGCTTTTTCATGTCTTTCTCACATGCCTTATAGACCATGAGGAAACTAGAGATGTTTCTGATGTTGTTAACGTCGTCTCAATGGGGTTAACAACATTTTCCCCATCTGCTAACCTCCATCTGTCTAGGAGAGTCTTTGTCGTGTTTATGGAAAATTATGAATGGGGGACAGATCTCAGCACATTGATGTGGTTGTACTTCGTTAATGCATGAAATCGCAGTTCTACAGAAGCATGTCGGGTTTCCTGTGAAGTTAGCCTTTTTACAGTTCTTTCAACATATGCTTAAAGGCTGTGACCAAGGCAGGCTGATACTGACAGCTAACCAATAGTTTCTCTAGCTGCCAAGCTCCGCAGTAGGATTTTGGAACCATGTTCTTGAATTACTTATTTTTTGTGGCAGTCCAAGAATTACCTCCTAGGACAGTGAGTTTAGGGTTTAAGGCTGTGGTTTAACATGTAAGCGTGTTTTAACTGCTATCATGATGACCCTGGGAAATAATGAGTTGCTTGAATAAGATTGGAGCATTGGTTCATAGATGGAAAGAGGTGTCTACTTTGATCAAAAGTAAACGTGTTTGCCTAGTTCACGATAGCAACTTTTAGTTTGGCGATGAAAATGTGTTTAGATGAGACAAATTGTGAGGGTTATTTCAAGGTTCGCAGTAACGATATCGACAATATCGGCTGTTTCGGATCAGAGTTTCAATTAATTTTTGGTATCGGAAACCAAATAATTATTAAAATTTTAGAAAAATATATTTTATATATTTAGGCATAATTTTAAGTATTTTTTGTACTATTTTTTTAGTAATTTTGAAATTAAATGAAATAGTAGTCACTCTGCTGATTGGTTTACCTGCGATTGGTCTTTTATGTTCAAAAATTTTTTTTTTGTCGAATTGACTGAAAAAGAGACCTGGATGTTGGTATCGGTTGGTATCGGTCGGTATAGGATCGGGACATATCAAACTGTATCGGTATCGGCTGTATTGGATTGGTATCGGACGATACTGTAAACTATGGGTTATTTATGATAATTTTCCATTTTGTACACTCAGGCAATTTCTTCCAGGAAACACAAATGATATAATAGGACTTTCATGCAACTAGGGTCTTCAACTATTGCATTGAGCTGTAAAAGACTTGAAAACTGATTCTGATTGTACCTTTCCTTGGTTGATAGTTTTCCCTAACCTAATAAAACAGAGAACTGTGCAAGGCTCTGATTTATGATTTGGATTCTCAGCTAGAATACTTGAAGTTCCAATGGCTTGAAAATAGTTTTTCCTAGCTATTATTTTTCAAGTGTTATATATAGGGCATGTCTTACATGATATTTCTAATAGGAGATTAGTTTGCTTATCGGCAATGTTTGCTTTCATATATGACATATATTCTTCTATAGTGTGTATATATGGATACTGAATTTTAGTTTGTTAGATAAATCTACAGTGCCTGGTTTAAAGTTAATTGGTCAAGGTACCAAGTGGATGGCTATTATCAAAGCTAAAACTCGAAAATTGTTTTTATTTCTTGCTGTTGCTGCTGTTACAGCTACAGGAGTAGAAGATACTACTTGGGCAATTACATATCTAAAAGTTTTGAAATTACTATCAAATCAATATTAGTTTGTAACCGATATACGAGTTTTTGGAAATTTGGTACACTTTTCGTTCCAGGCTTGCAACATTTGGAAGTGACCTGATTAGTCTGTTTTCTGGGAGTTTGTAACCCTCACCCCTTTTTCTTTCTTCCGAGTTTCTCGCATGAAATTTTTTGATTGAGCAATATCGAAGTCATCCACCAACCAGTCAGTTTACTAAAACGTTATTTTCTTCTATATCTTTAGGTGTCATTAGCCAGTATCATTGTAGATTTGAGTAATTAACAGCCAAAATCTTCTTCTCCAGACTAGATTCCTCACCTAGCATCTCAACATCTATACTCCTTGAATTGTCTAGCAACTTCGCATTTATATGTACAACATGTTGTAGGTATTTGTATGCAGCTATGGAGCCGTCTCGTTCCATACCATCAGCTGTACCAAAGCAGTTGGGTTAAAGCCCATTATTCTGATTGGTTGATTGCTTTCGTGATAATGGCTAATGTATTATTATTTGTCCGTTACCATTTCCAAGTCTAAAAGTAAAAATGATGTTTGGGACTAGGGGCCCTTGTGCTTTTAAACCCAATTGTTTAGTTATGCCGGAGCGAATTCCAAAAACATTTAGTCATCAGAATTCTACAATCAAAAACTCTTAATGGTCTCCGGAGACTAGGCTCTCACCTACGTGGCCTCCGGCATTTGGCCCTAACATCTCCTCCTGCACTCATCTGGACCTACATTCCGAATTTTCGGACCCCCTCTCTAATGGAGGCTGGCCACGTGGCGTGGGGGTCTGGCTTCCGCGTGGGCCATAAAGCAGGGGTCTTCTACAATTGAAGAAATTTATTAAGTTGTTAAACGAGCAGAACTTTTCTCGTGAGCCCCTTCGCGCTAAAAGCTCCTGAGCCAAGTTTTTCAAGCTAATCAGCTTGAGTCTAAAAATAGGCTTGTACGGCCTTGAGCTTAGATGCATTTGGCTGGCAATATTTAGTATGCTTAGGTCCATTGGAAATTCATTAGACTTTGGTACTAAATGATGTGCATGGATATCTCTAGCGTTAAATAATAGTTATTTTATCAATGATGTAACATGTAACCTCTTTCCAGAGCCACCAACACCTCGTTTGGCTAATCCCATCAAGACTTCTTACTAAAGCTAAGAATGTAGAGATTTTACCAATGTAGAATGATATTTAGAAAATATCTTAGTTTTACGATATATAAAAAAATGATAGTAATCATTTAATTGTCAACCTTTTGTGGATCAAATTATGATTCTTAATTTATTATGTTTATGTTTGATCAGGTTATGAGTTGAAAATTAATTATGGAAAAAATAAATGTTATTTTCTTTTGACCTATCTTGAAATACTTTTATGAATTGGTGTGGCATTATATTGGAGGCATTATTGTACTTAGCACAATGTACTATTCCAGATATCTCATTTGTTGTCAATTTTTTGGCTAGATTTTGCGTTACACCAACATGCTACCACTGGAATGACATTAAATGCATGTCTGTTACCTTAAAGATACTATGGACATGAGCTTATTCTATCCCTAGCATTTCAGAATAGATCAAATCCTCTTAATCCTCGAAATATTGTCCGCCTTGTCGACTATGTCGATCCAGTTATTTATCTAACCCGCACATGACGATAGTTATGTCTTTACCATTTGGGGTACAACAATATCTTGGAAGTCTGTAAAACAAACTTTGGTCGCCACTCCTTTAAATCATGTTGAGCTCATCATAATGCAATCCGGTAGTACATTTGGTTGCGAATCGTCATTGAATATATTTGAATTATGAACGGAATCTCTTATATCAATGATGTTCCGACGACAGTATATGAAGATAATGACACATGCATTAACCAGATAAAGAAGAGTTTCATTAAGGGAAACTATACCGAGCATATCGTGCAGAAGTTTTTCTTCTCACATAAGCAACAACAACAATAGAAGATTAAAGTCAAGCATATTCGATCTCATGTCAACTTGGCCGATATGTTTACAAGGCCTTGCGGAAGTCCACTTTCCAGAAGATTGCTCAAGGCATCATATTGTGAATGCTCTATGAATTGCAATGTTCGTAATTTGGGATAATGTCGAAATCAGAAAAAATATCCATAAGTAAATTCACTTGACCTTAATGTATTCTTTTTTTCTAACTTAGTGACATTTTTTTCACTAGGTTTTTGGCACCCTAAGAAGGTTTCAACAACGCATCCATTTCAGGTTGGTCATACATCTAGATATTTTTACGTCCTAAAAAAGTATCGACATCGACTCAATTTATTTTCTTAGATAGTGGTTTTTTCCATTGGGTTTTCCGAATCTAGATTTTGAGGAAGTTCATATATATATATATATATATATATATATATATATATATATATATATATATATTGCCATAAGCTCGTGTTGATATGCTAATGTTGATCAGTCTTGAAAATTGATGTTGATCATTCCTGAAGACTGATACAATTTATAATTTAGTTTTGCACAGTCAAAAGAGTATTGTAGTTATTTATAACTACCTAGGAGTGATTGTGTCTACCAACTATAGATATGTCTATCTACTAGAGATATGGTTATTATCTCTTGTAACTGACTTAATTCTATATATAAACCTTGCAACATACCCTTTATAGGGTTAGTGACTGATATATCAATAATTAACATAGACTACTCTTCCATTGTAGTTTCCGAAGAACTCTATTAATAGTTTAGAGTCCATTTTTGTTCACCCACAAATACTATGATGTTTGTTCACCCTCCAATTAGAAAATGCATACGTGGCATCTTCATCCAAACAAAATCATCTTGCAAGTGGTTTTGTTCACCAAGCAAGGTGGTTTTGACTTTGAAAATGTCACGTGTGCATTTTCTATTGGAGGGTGAACAAGCATCCTAGTATTTGTGGGTGAACAAAAATGCACTCAATAGTTTATACTATAACAAAATTTATACTAAAGCCTTAACTTCTTTTTTCCTGTCGGATATAGTTTGTTATTCTTATCAAGAACAAATAAAATCCTACTAAATGTTGGAGTTGGTGGCATTCTTAACCAATGCGAAAAATGTTCCGGTGTTGGATTGAGTATTCATATATATAATAGAAATACCTCAATGGTTCAGATTAGTTGTGGGTTTGAAGCTATATATATATTAGGTGTTTACTAACCCTAAAATATATTTCTAAATATTGCAAAAGGAGGCAAGAGTGATTTACAACTATCAGAGAAAGAAAGAGGGGATTGATGGTTACATCGAAGAGAAGATCATTTCGGGTAATTATTTCTTGTTATTTTCGTTCTTCGTGTGCTTGCAATCGTGTTTTCTTCTTCAAGGAGTTGTGGTGATCTATTTGGATCGGTGTGAAGTTTGTAAGGAGTCGGTGTATTTCTCATCCATTAGTGGAGGCTTTCCAGGGTTGGACTTCGATTTTCCTATGGGTTTTTTCTTAAGGATTTTTCACGTCAAAAATTGTTGTCTGTGTTTGGCTTTCTTTGTGATTTTGACAATTTAGTTTTGATGCGTTTTTATTGCTTGGTTCTCTCCCAGTCTCTTTGGTTTGGAGAACGGTTTTTGCGTTTCATTCCCAACACGTGGTATCAGAATTTTGGGTTTAGAGAGGTGTCAGAGTTGACAATCAAACCAAGGAGAAGAGATGGATGTGAAGCCGGTGCGCATGATAAATCTAATTAGTTCCAATTACCACTATTGGCGAAGCAAGACGAAGGATTTGTTATTCGTTAAGAAACTGTACATTTTCGTGTTTACTTCCGAGAAGCCCAAGGAGAAATCCGAAGCGGACTAGAAATTTGAGCACATACGAGTATGCAGGTACATCAGGCAGTTAGTTGACAAGAACGTGTACAATAACGTTACCAATATAGAAGACGCTATGACACTTTGGGAGAAGCTGGAATCTTTATACGTAAAAAAGACCGGGACAAACAAGTTGTTCCTGATCCGAACGATGATGTGTCTACGATACAAAGATGGTATGTCCATTACGGATCACTTGAGTGAGTTAAAAGGCGCGGTTGACCAATTATCCTCGATGGGAGTAAGTTTGATGACGAAGTTTAGGGACTGTGGTTGCTGTGTACTTTGCCAGACTCGTGGGAGACCGTACGAGTGTCCATGATCGCTTCTGCTCCAGAAGGTGTGGTTAGTCTGGAGTTCGCCAAGAGCGGGGTGTTGAATGAAGGGATGCGGAGGAAATCTTAGGGCTCTTCGTCCTCATCTCATTCAGAGTCGTTTGTTTTAGAGATCGTGGAAGGGGTAAAAGTAGGGGTCCAGGCGGTGGCAGAGACAAGAGCAGAGGCAAGTCTAATGGTCGGTACGAGAACTTCGAGTGCTACCATTGTGGCTATAAGGGCCACATTAAGCGAAACGGTTTCGCTTGGAAGAGAGAGAAGAAGGACGACAAAGAGAAGCAAGATGAGAACACAACAGTGGCTGCCTCGGCACATGGATGTGATGTAATCATTGTAGGTGGTGATGTAGTCATGAACCTCACCTGCGATGGCAATTTTTGGCTGTGGACTTAAGTGCTTCAGCGCACGTATCTAACAACATGTCACTATTTGCCACTTATACAATAGGCGACTGTGGAGTAGCTGCTGCTATTGGAGATGTGCATTTAAGAACCAAGTCAGACGCAGTTCTTGTTCTTAAGGATGTTCGTCATGTCTCTGATATCCGTTTCAACTTGGTGTCGGTTGGAAGGTTGGATGATGAGGGATTCTTCAATCTCTTCGGTAACGGTCAGTGGAAGCTTTCCAGATGTTCGATGGTGATTTCTAGAGGAAGCAAGAAGTCCGGTCTCTACTATATGGAATGGAGCGCAAACGGGACACAGGGGATGAACGTAATCAGTGATGCGTCTACCGAGTTGTGGCACAGACAACTCAGCCATATCAGCGAGAAGAGAATGAACTACTTGTTGAACATGAAGGTGATTCTGGGGCTCAAGTCTACAAAGTTTGAGAGATGCACGCACTGTTTGCGAAAAAGTAAAATATGGTGTCTTTCAAAGTCACCCAAGTTCATGGAAGCCGGCGTTGCTTAAGTTGGTTCACTCGGATGTCTGCGATCCAATGAATGTAAAATTTATTGGTGGTGCTTCTTACTTTTTAACTTTTATTGATGACTGTTCCAGAATATTTAGGTCTATGCTTTAAAGATCAAGGATTAGGTGTTGCCTACTTTCAAAGAGTCTCAGACCTCTGTTGAAAGGGAGACGAGTAAGAAATTGATGTGTTCGGTCAGACCATGGAGGCGAATACATTGGTCCCTTTTATATGTATTGTAGAGAGCAAGGGATACTACACTAGAAGACTCTGCCAAAGACACCTCAGCTCAATGGTGTAGCGGAGCGCATGAACATGACACTGATGGAGAGGGTACAGTGTTTGCTGTTAGAAGCAAACTTACCGGACAGTTATTGAGACGAAGCTCTCAACACTGCTGCTTATGTTATAAATTTATCTCCTAGTACTCCTTTGTAGGGTGATATGCCTGAAAAAGTATGGTACGACAAAGAGCCTCATACAACCACCTAGGAGTGTTTGGTTGTAAGGCCTTCGTGCGTGTACCAAAGGACGAGAAATCCAAACTTGAGCCGAAGACGAGGCGGTGTGTCTTTGTCGGCTATGGTCGGAATGAGTTTGGCTATAGACTCTACGACAAGGTGGAAAGAAAGCTTTATAGAAGCAGGGACGGGGGTATTCGACGAGGATCAGATCATGATCAACACTCAGGATTCCGAGAAACCTTTTTAGGCTGAGGAATTGCCTGAGTTAGAGTCATTTCGCTTCGAGCCGTTTTAAGATGACACTGCAGAGAATCCATATATGAGGTAGCCAGTACATGAAGTTGCTCCCAACCTTGATCATCAACGTGCTAATGATGGCCAGGGTAACCCTCAGGAGGATGAGCATATCGGAGAGGTAGTTCCTGAAGGAGAGGAGGTTGTTCGTATACAGCCTGCACAAGAGGGTCCATTAAGGAGGACAGTGAGAGTGAGTCGACCATCTACGAGATATTCATCAGATGAGTATGTGCTACTGACTGACGGGGGAGAGCCCGAAAGTTTCGCAGAGGCTATGGAAGACAAATACAGGCAGGAGTATGCAGGTCATTCAGGAGGAGATGCGTTCCTTACCAGAAAACTCCACTTATGAGCTGGTACGGTTGTCAAAAGGCAAGAATGTCACACCCCAGTCCCAAAATACGTAGGACCATGAATACGTGACACGACAGCTACGCATTCGACCAGACTCTGGTCTGACTCGAATACGTATAAACTGTATAATATAAAGAGCACTATGTAGATATCCCATAAATGTAAACTTCTATGTCTCAATCCACAATGTACAGCAGTATACAAGAAAGAGCTATATGTGCTAAAGTCGGCCGCCCAATAACACACAAACTCGAATAGACTCGAGAAGAGATGAGTCTACAAATACTAGGCTACAACAGCAGATGAATAATCAATAAGAATAAAGTAACCATAATGCCGGTGGAAATGATATGAGTACCTGGTACAGTGCGCCACTCCATCAGCAACTCCAAATGCTCCGTAATCGTCTATGCTGCAAAACTGGCAGGGAACCAGGTTCTCAGAGGGACGTAACAAGGTACAAAAATACAGCATGCCAAGTATAACAGAAAGTACAAGTGCAACGACAAGGTATCTATCATAACCAAACAAGTGTGACACAGTTTAAAGACAATGTTCGAGGCGTGGGCTGTCCAAAATAAAACTGTAGCTCCGGACACGGAAATACACGGAACGTACCGCAGCTCCGGACAAGGAGTCACACGGGTGATACAACTACACTAGATACAGGATCACTACAGATACAATACATATACATATATAAGCGCGTGCAGAGGAGCCCAAACGTCTAGTAACTGTCTTCTCCTTCCCAAGCGGTCAACGATGGTGCGCTGAACCTGAACCTCTATCTAACAGTCTCGACACACAGAAATAACTCAACAGACGCGACCATAAGGTCGTCCCAGTCTCTGGTCATGATGTCAGTATCAGGATACAGGAATCTGGCACGATCACAGTGTATGAGTGTGTCCTGGGGTGTCGATATACTCAGGTACGTACATCGAGGTGTTACGGACATCTAACATTCATTCTAAGACGTTACGACGAACGTCTGCACCCGGTTGTGATCCGGACGCGAAGTATCGTTCGTAAACAAAATACGCGCACAATGTACATAAAGAAACAATAAATATCTGTAATCTGAAATACAGGGTGGCAAGGTACACTTGCCTGGATCCGGCTGCTGAAGATGGGGATCCGGTACAACGTCCAAGTCCGCGGGTCCCGTAGTACCTAGAGAAGAGGTACAAACTAAATCAATAAACTTTCATGTGGCAAACAGGGATGTGACACACGTCTAAACATATGCTCAGACTCAGCTACAACTCACAGGGACACAACGCTAGAGGGTTGACTAAGGGTATGTTACATCTAATCCAATTAATTACCTGAATGACATCATCAGACAAAATCCTCAATCTCACTATATTCATCACAATGTTTCGTAGTTCAAGTATGTTTAATCCTCCGATTTTTCCCTGGTCTTCACAGCCGTTATCCCGCATATTTTAAACATCATCCTCGAATAAATTATATACTATTTATTAAGCCCTCAAATATATACAATCATTTCCATTTCACATTAAAACTACTCCTTAATTTAATTAAACATTAATTTCAGTGCCCAAATCACCGATTAATGGTTTGATAACACACATCTTTTCACCCTAAATCAACTGCCCCTCGATGACAAATCATAGTATTATTTCGCATCAATTTAATTTGCTCAACAATATTAATCAATAGTGCATATATAAATTGCAATGCCCTAACATCTCAATGTATCTCAATATATATTCAATGCCTTAAATATTAACCTCGCATTTTCCACCCATGCATATAGTTCATAACCATTTCTTATAATCCCAAACCTAAACAAGGATCCATTTATCTCAATCCCTAACTTATGTATATCCATTATTTCTATTTTAATTGCTTATGTAAATAATCCCTAAACACACCTCGTAAATCACTAGATTCATTTGTATTACACTACAATTTCACAAAACGAAATATACAACAATAAACCCTAACTAAATACACAAACAATATATATATCAATATAGAGAGGGGGGGGGAGTGGTATACCTCGACGGCATGGTTGCTGGCCGGTGGTGAAGTCGGAGTGGAGGGTGCTGGCCGGAGGGGGAAACGGACAGTCGAGGGTGGGAACCAGTGGTCGAGAGGGTGGTGGAGAGTTATGCAGTCGGTGGTGGTGGAGGGAAGTCGTGGCTATGGTGGCGGTGAAGAGGTGCGGCCGGAGAGGGATCGGCAGAGGGTAGCCGGAGTGGCCGGGGTGGCAGACTGGAGTTGGGGAGGAAGCCGGGGGTGCGGGGGAGGAAGAGTGGTGGAACGGTCAGTGGCCGGAGGAGGGTGAAGCTGGAGGTGGTGGTTCGTAGGGTGGTGCTAGGTGGTGGAGTATAAAATGGAGGTGGTGGGGGAACGGTGTGTGGTGGTGGTCGAGAGGGTGGAGTAGTCGATGGTCGTGGTGGAGTGTACAGCAGGCCGAAGCTCGCCGGAGTGGAGCGACGGGGATGGCTGGAGGTGGTGGTTCGTGGGGTTGACGGGGATGTGGCCGGGGTGTGGAGCTCGGGGAGGTAGCAGTCGGGGATGGGGAGTCTCGGCCGCCGGAGCTCGTGGAGTGGTGGCGGGAATACAGCAGGCCGCCGGTGCAGTAGCTCGTGGGGTGGAGGAAACTCGCGGCTCGCCGGTGCAGCAGCTCGTGGGGTTCTGCGGGTGTGGCCGGAGGGGCCGGGTGGCAGACTGGAGTTGGCGAGGTCGTTGCGCTCATCACCGCCGGAAGATCAGCGATGTGGGACCGGAGCAGAGCTTCGCCATGGCTGGGCTCGAGCTCCTGGCCGTCGGTGGTGGGAACAGCCGGAGGCCGGAGTACAGCCACGGCTAGCCACAATGGGACTCTGGTCGGCTGCTGGTCTAATGGAAAAGGAGGTTGAAGATGCAGTGGTGCAGAGCTCGCTGGCCGGAGGGGAATCCGGCCGGGCAGTGCTCGGGTGGGGTTCTGCAAGAAGAAGGAAGGAAGAAAGAGAAGAAGAAAGGAAGAAGAAGAAGAAGAAGAAGAAGAAGAAGAAGTAGAAGGAAAATATGGAGTTCGGTTTTGTGAATGGAGAAGAGGGAGGAGAGAGAGAGGGGGTGGGGTTCCCTAGGTTTTGGGGATTAGGGCCGGCATGGGGTTGTGTGTAGAGATGGTGACATTTTATAGGGAGGGGTGTGAGGATTGGATGGTGGGGATTGGCCCCATTCAAATGGGTGGTGGTGATTACACATGAAGGAATTGTTTTCTTCATCCAAAAGAGAGGGAGGAGGGATGTTGACCGGTCAAGGAAGAGGGGTGGCCTCTTCATTTGGCCTTGACCAATGAGGGTATGCCACATGTCACAACATTTACAATTTAGCCCCTTAACTTTGGGTATTTGCACAAACACATGAAATGATGGAAAAATTGTGTCACAACATTTGCAATTTAGCCCCTTAAGTTTGGATATTTGCACAAACACATGAAATGATGGAAAAATTGTGAAAGAATTGGTGTTTGGTGTTTTGTAGGGTGAGAGGTGTTGTGTTTTTTGCATGGGCTTAATTAAATGGGCATTGGAATTAAATGGGGATTAAAATGGGATTAGTCAAAGTTGCTATTCCCAATTTAATTAGAATAAAATGTCATGTGCTCTTAAATTAAATTGGGGCACACGAGATCTCAATTGAGAGTGACACAAAGGTCATGAATGGTGTAGGCTTGGTGTCAGTCTTGGACCCTTTTATTGGTCCGGCTCAACGGGTTAAGTTGGTATCTAAAAATAGATGGCAACGACACCAGTGCGCGACACGGGATTTAAATAAGGATTTCGATTACGAAAATTGTGCAATTAATTTAGAGCACAAGGAAATATGATTTGAGTGACGGGAAAGTCCAGC
Source organism: Iris macrosiphon (assembly GCA_036927795.1). Lineage (NCBI taxonomy): Eukaryota > Viridiplantae > Streptophyta > Magnoliopsida > Asparagales > Iridaceae > Iris > Iris macrosiphon. The sequence goes on along the minus strand of JAYESA010000009.1, from coordinate 73,627,773 downwards.
GCCTAAATTGGCATGTCAAGTCAAGAGTACAACAATCTGTTGAAATTTGTGGGCTGATGTTGGGCTCCGAATAATCCAACAACGGTAGGGCGCGCCAAGGGTTTAATTAAAATAAACAGACATCTGTAACCTTACTCTAAACCTCAATCAATTGTTGTTATACCACAATTTTTCATCCCATACCAGACTATCTATAGAAATAATTGAGGGAGTTTACAAAGAAGGCTTTGAAGAATCGACGGGTGTTCAGAGTGAAGCAGACGGATGATGCTACTCGTCCTCGATACAAAGCGAGGCTGGTAGTTAAAGGCTACGGTCAGCGGAAGGACGTAGATTTCAATGAGAACTTCTCGCCGGTCGTCAAGTTATCATCTATTTAGGTGGTGCTAGCGTTAGCAGACAGTTTTGACTTAGAGATTGAGCAGATGGACGCGAAGACATTCCTCCACGGTAATTTAAAGGAGTTATACATGGAGCAGCCAGAGGGATTCTGTAAGCATGGCAAGTCACAGTTAGTCTTCCGGTTAAGGAAAAGTCTGTACGGTCTGAAGCAGGCTCTGAGGCAGTGGTACATAAAGTTCGAGTCATTTATGGGGGAGCATGGTTATGCACGGACGACATTGGATCACCGTGTGTTCGTGAAGTACTTTGTGGAGATGATTTCATCATACTTTTGCTTTATGTTGATGATATGTTATTGGTGGGTCGGAATACCACCAGGATAGCCAGTTGAAGCACCAACTGGGTGCAGCCTTCTTTATGAAGGATTTGAGCGCAATGAAGACTATTCTTGGGATGAAGATCAGCCGAAAGAAAGAGTCCAAGCTGCTTTACTTGTCTGAAAAGAAGTACATTCATCGAGTACTTCAACGTTTCGGGATGGACGAGTCAAAGAAAGTGAGCAACCCCTTGCGACTCACTTTAAGCTTACTGCAGAGCGGTGTCCGTCTACCGAGGACGAGAAGGAAGATATAAAGCGGATTCCATATGCTTCAGTTGTGGGGAGTCTCACGTATGCCATGGTATGTACAAGGCCAGACATTGCTCACGCAGTTGGCATGGTAGCAGGTATCTCACAAATCCTGGGAGGATACATTGGACTACTGTCAAGTGGATTCTACGGTACCTTCAGGGCGCTGTTGATTGAAAGCTTTCAGTTGGTGGTGACGAGCCGAAGGTGGTCGGATATACTGACGCTGACATGGCTGGAGATGTAGACACGAGGAGGTCGACTTCGGGCCATGTGATGATGTTTGCTAGTGGAGCGGTTTCGTGGCAGTCGCGATTGCAAAAGTGTGTTTCCTTGTCTACGACAGAGGCTGAATACATTGCGACGACAGAGGCATGTAAGGAGTTGTTGTGGATGAAGAAGCTATTGTAAAAACTAGGCTAAAGCAAGAGTAGTACGTTTTGCTTTGCGATAGCCATAGTGCAATTCATCTTGTGAAAAATCAGACATTTCATAGTCGATCCAAGCATATTGAGACTCGGTATCATTGGATACGGGATGTGATTGAGGCGAAGGACGCATCGTTGAGAATGTTTATACTGATGACAATAGAGCGGACATGCTTACGAAGGTTCTACCAAGGAAAAAGTTTGAGTACTACAGGCGGATCGTCGGTATGACGAGCTCCTCCACCTAGTTGGGAAGGAAGAGATTTGTTGGAGTGGGTTGAGTTTTCGACCTGCGAAAAATGTCCTGGAATTGGATTGAGTATTCTTATATATAGTAGGAATACCTCAATGGTTCAAATTAGTTGTGGGTTTGAGGCTACATATATTAGGTGTTTTCTACCTTAAAATATATCTTTAAACATTGCAAAAGGAGGCAAGAGTGTTTTACAACTATTGAAGAGAGAAAGAAGGGACTGACGGCTACATCGAAGAGTAGATCATTTTGGGTAATTATTTCTCGTCATCTTCGTTCTTCGTGTGCTTGTAATCATGTTTTCTTCTTCAATGAGTTGTGGTGATCCGTTTTGATCAGTGAGAAGTTTGTGAGGAGTCAGTGTATTTCTTATTCCATTAGTGGAGACTTTTCAGGGTGGGACTCCGATCGTCCCATGATTTTTTCTGCAGGAGTTTTCCACGTCAAAATTTTTTGTGTCTGTGTTTGACTTTCTTTGTGATTTTGGCAATTTAATTTTGGTACGTTCTTATTGTTTTGTTCTCTCGCAGTCTTTTTTAGAACGGTTTTCGCATTTCGTTTTCAGTACTAAACAAATTAGATCAACCTTTACATGTATTATAAATTTGAGAAATCAAGAAGTGCTCATATATATATACTTCTAGAAGAAATTATGAAGTGCTCACATCGTTTATACTTCACATTGGAATATGTTTCATTGATTACATTGTAATGTGTTGATTTTTAGGGTGAGCACGGTGAGATTTTGTTTAACTTTTAGGTCATTTTCAAATAAGGTTGTTATCATTTGTTTCTCTAAATTTTAAACTGAACCGGACCATACTAACTTACGAAACCATACGAACCAAATCCTTCAATTTTAGTTTGGTTCGATTCTTTTGTACCATTATTCACATTAAATAGATTATGCTAAAGTCTAACAAAAAAAATTCGTAGCATGTATTTGAATACATATTTGATATTCTAGCATCAATTCAATTTAAAATTTTATATTTAGTCGTCAATAATAAATTATAATATAAATGTGTAAAGTCATTTTAGTACTCTCTGTCTCGACCCAAAAAAATAAAAATGAAAATGAAAAAAAATCAAACTAAGAAAACCGGACATGACCGAATCATTAGCACACAAAAAAAACCAATCAAATCCAACTTGATGTTTTTCGATTTTTGTTCTTTTTAAGATCTTGCACACCAGTACTTTCTTTCAACAACAAAAGCATAAATAGCTTATGAAAGCAACTTCTGTGCTTCTATAAGTTGCCATTTTTTTTAAAAAAAATTCTCATGGTACCAAATAACTTTGTGTTTAAAAGTAGAAATAAAAGTAAATCCCAGTAAGATATAGATGTTCCAACCCAACTTAACTTTTTTTTTATCCCACCTTTCACAAGAAAGTATATAAGCGTAATCTTGTAAATATTCCAACTTCAACACCATCATTAAGCTGCAGATTAATCAAAAATAAAATATATCGATGTTAAGTAACTTATAAAAAAAATAATAACATCGCAAAAATGGTCCACTATAAATCTAAATATTGTAAAAAATCGAGTTCATAAATATTCACTTTGACAAGCAACCAAAACCTTAATAAATATGCTCAAAATTTTGACAATATTCCAAATAGGTTGTTATTCAAGATGAGTATGTCAAGACTTGAGTAGTCCCAAACAGGAAATAAAAAAGAAACACAATAGTCTACTACTTATTAGATTTAAGTTAGAATTTGTTAATGAACATCCCATTTACCCCTTAGGCATACGTACTTCATACACGGTTAGAGCATCAATAAGAATGTATGAGCTTATTTTATATAATAGTAAGATCACATTAGAGTTCCGTGATGATTACGTCCAAGCCACATAAGCTATAGCATGGATTTGAAAATTTCTACATTCAAAATATAGAAACTCATTTTATAGAATAGTATGGTTCAATTTGAAGTCTCAATTTCTATATTCTAGATTTTACACTATTTTTTTGCCTCAATTTTTTTTTTTTTGACATTTGTTAGCAAAGATCATTTTATTTTGCTTGGTCATTTTCTATCATTTCCATACAGACCAAATATATTCTAAATTTATTTATTTTATTGTAAATTTGGATCTCAAGATGCATTATCCAACTCCATCTATTGTGGATGCTCTTAGAGTACCGTATATAATCATGTCCAAAACTACGAGAAATAAGAGCAGTGTTCTAAATGGCGGCCGCCTTGACCGTCTAGGCGGTAGGCGGTCTCTCTCTGCACCGCTTTTCGGTAGGCGGTGGAGTAGGCGGCCAACGGAGCTGGACGTCTAAGCAGAAGAATATATAACAAGATATTTTGGCAAAACATTTTTGCAAGCATTATGGACCTATGGTTCACTTTTACAAGACTAAAACTTAATAAAATTTTGTTCTACAATATAGTTATGAATGAAACATCATTAAAATATGTATATAATGCAAAAAGTTGTGGTAAAATAGTATAAAAAAAAATGTATCAACCGTCTAGACGTAGGTGGACTATTTTCGTCGTGCAGTCATCTACCTCAGTTTAGAACATTGAATAAGAGAGTTATGTGCTTGGGTATGGACCATATCCTATTTGACTTGAAAATAAGACAAAAATTGGGTATAAATTGACTGCTATGTAGATATAATAACTTGATCCCAATTTCAGACACTATGGTTCTAGAAACGTTAATAAACTATGTCTCCAACTTAAAATCTTATTTGGTTTGTAGAAATTATACAGTAGACAATTTTAGTCATGATATGATAATAATAATAATTATAAAAATACAGAGATTTAAAAAGTGGATGTTTGCTTCTTCTTTTTTTAAAATAATTAATAATAATAATGATAATGATAATGAATCATTATTGTTTGATATGACATTTCATGAGTTTTGAAAATTAAAATGATCATAACTTTCCACTTTGACTGTCTTTGGTAGTTGCAGATTAGAAAAGTTGTAGATACATGTATTTACATCTTTTCAACGTTTGATTTACTATAAATAGTATATGTGTAAATGATGCACTACTTATCTCAATCAGTACAATATTTGTGATAGTCAAAATGTTTGCAACACAGGTTATTAGAAGAAGAAAAAATCACTTATAGTAAAAAAACATAACTTTTCGTTGAAAATAACAAAATTTTGCAAAATTGAGCTGAAAGAATAAAGTTTTACAAAATTGTAAAATGAGAACTAAAACGTTATATGGTAGGCCATTTTTCTTGAGATTGAAAATTAGTTTTCCACTAACTGACATTAATGGACATTACAACTAACTAATTTACACTAATAAAAAATTAAAAAGAATACACTATGAAAAACGTCCTTCCATTTGACGTTATTCATACTTTTATGTAAAGAAAAAGTAATTTTTAATATAGTAAAATTTGAACCCTTACTCTCCAAAATCTTATTTCTTTACTCACTGTACAAATAACAAAAAAAAGTGAATATAGTAAAATTTGAACCCTCACCTCCAAAATCTTATCACTTTACTTACCAAAAATTCCACATATTTTGATGTTATATTAGGGGTGAGCGTCGATATAATCAATCGGTATTCGGTCGACTTTTTCAGTATTTTTTTTTTAATCGGTATTTAAAAATTTAATATCAATATCATACTATTTAGAATCATTTTTTCGATTTCGGTTAAACGGTATTCGGTCGTTTTTGTTCGGTAGCGATATTTTACCAATTAACATTCGATCAATCAAAACACTTATTATTATGGAAAATCTAGTCCTATAAATATATTATTTTAAAGCATTAAATTTTAAAATCAAGCCTTTACCAACTAAGCAATTAAAAAAATTTACTAGAGCAATACGTAACAAGTCGCAAGCATCTAAAACTGAGCTTAAAAGATCTTGCACAATCACTAAGTTTAACCCTTAGCATAAGTTCAAGTATTTCAAAATTCACTTCTAAGTTCTAAGAAAACACAAAAATATAAGGTCAAAATATCACAAATTCAATTCTTAGTGTTCTTAACATAACTTCAAGTTCACCAAAATCCATTGTATGTTCTAAGAAACTGATTCTCAACTAAAACAAAGATAAAAATGAAAATGAGTAACATAAAATTAATCATGAGCAACATTATGAGGAAGAAAAATGTATACAAATTTATGTACTACTATATATATATATATATATATATATATATATATATATATATATATATATATATATATATATATATATATATATATATATATATAATTGGTTGGGTTCAGTATTTTTAGTATGGTATTACACTCAAACCGCTACCACTTCTAATACACCATATTTTAATCGGCTCGACAATTCGGTATTCGGTCGATTTTTCGGTAGCGATCAATATTTGCTCACCCATATATATATATATATATATATATATATATATATATATATATATATATATATATAATGCGACTTGGAAACAGCTCAAAAGTGAGTTGTTCAAGCCGTATCTATATCATTACTTATTAATTTAAATAAATTAAAACAATTTAACTTTTGTAGTTGTCACGTCCCGCTCCCAAAATAAGGTGAGTCGAGAAAGTAACTAACATCCCAGGCTACGTGCTAAGTAAGGTACATACATTTAAAACACGATTTTTGCTTGTACGGTTCTATGATAAGTATATAGGCAATACTAAAACATAACAAGGTAAAAGATAATTCCGAACACAACATTTGAACATTTATAATTTACAATCACATAAGTCCAAGTTTTGTCTTCCAAAAAGATAAGGTGTATGCTACTAACTAATTATACAACCATATGTCGTCTCTCATGGAGATTAATTATACAAAAATTATACAAGAACACAAAATAAAATTTCTTGTTCTACCCTCAACATTCTCTATTCTTCGGTCTCATCCACATTATATAAGGGGAGTACGTCATCCTCAGCCAAGCCTTCATCTAGTGGACAAAAACTAGGTCATCAAAGACATGCAAGTCCTCGGTTCAAAAGGTGAAATAAATAAGATAATATGATTATTTAAAATTAAGAACTAATTCAAAGAAGAAATAGATTTGGAATAAGCTCCAAGTACAAGGTATAATATTGATTAAACATTACTCTATGGTGATCTTAAGTCTAATGATTTATCTGTGTCCAAACTATTTTCTATTACCTAGAAATCACTAAACAATCATAAGACAATTTCTCCTATATGATGATGCAAATTTAGAGAACAGTATTTGGACCTCGTTCCATTATCTCGACAATAATTCCGTTACCAGGGATCAGGTTGTGACTGGTAGGCACGGTGCTTAGTAGTCCGGCCACTGCTCTCCGGGAGCAATATATATATATATATATATATATATATATATATATATATATATATATATATATATATATATATATTAACACCAAATTTGACTTTTATCGAATTAGGGTAAACATTTAGAGATTCACGGGCTTCAGGTTAGGCCGGTGATCTAAGCATTCACCCACTCACAACGCAAGGCCTTGCAAAGGAGCCACATGTACTGATCAGCTTTTAACTAATTATATTGCCAAAATATTTGTACGATGTAATCCAAACTGTTCTTCCCCGCCAAATGCTTTATTCTACATTCACAAACAATCATATATCTATTATCTATTTGTAATTGTATTTTCGGCTCATGTATGGATCTTGTTTTGTATCACAAGGATACAAGTATTACTCAACAGGAAAAAATTTAGTCTTTGGAAATAATACTTGATTCTCTTTTATGTGTCAAAGTCATGAAATATGGAAACACAACTCAACATGATATTCCAAGAACAATTTGATTTCCATACCAAAAACTACATGTTTGTAAGTTCATGTCCCTTGATGTCCAAGACATTGATAGTTCGACCTCTAGACATTTTAGAGTTGTCGGGGGTTCATCTTTAGTCAATAAATATACCTCCTAGGGTTAGGGTAAAACATATTATAGTGATCTTCTAGACTAGGTCAAATTTCAGAACATACAATAATTTTCAACATGTAACAACTACGTCACGTATCATATAACTTTTAGCATATGACTCAAAAAACTATCATATCATACATTTTGGAAAGGTTATTGAATCCTCAACAAAATTTCTTTAGTCATAATTTGATTTTTAACAAGGTTTATTAGGTGAAAACCGACTACAAAAATACTATACAGTTAGCTCCCAGAATTATTCACAGTTTGTAACATCCTTGTTACAAGGTCTCTAATTCTTAGTATATGAATCCAACTCCCTTCATATCCTACATTTACGGAAAGCTTATTGAATCCTTCATATAATTCTTTTAGACAAAAATATATTTTAACATAGTTTATTAGACGAAATTAGTGTCACAAAAAAATAGCACAAAAATTTCCAGCATCATTCACAGTTTGATACACCTGTGTTGCACAGTTCATAACTTTTAACATATAACTCCAAATACCATCATATCATACATTTTTGGAAATCCCAAAGAGTCCTCCAAAAATTCCTTTTAGGTTAAGACACTCAAAGTCATTTTGGGTCACCACTTGAAAATATTTCCATCACAGAACACTTAAACTTTGCATGGTGAATGGAAAAACGAAGCACAAGTCTGACCACCGATGCTTAAACTCTAATTTTAAACCATTGAAGGAAATCCTCTCTTTGACAAGGTTTGCTAAACGAAAACAGCAACCCAAAAACATTGCACAGTCAGGACAGTATACAGCTTGTAAACTATGTGTTGCACGGATAATAACTTATAGCATATAATTCCAAATGCTAACATATCATACATTTTCTGAAAGCTCTTTGAGTTCTTTACAAAATTTTTTTTAGACATAATTAGGTTTTAACAAGGTTTGCTAAACGAAAACAGCAAGGCACACTAACTGTGCAGAAATTCTAGAACATGTTCTACTTTAGATATTATACCTATATCATAGTTACTACTTGTATGAAAAAATAATGTAAATAAAAAATGGGTGGAAGGACTTGTCTTGGTTGCCTTGAAGCTCCAAAAATGATGGTTTGAAGTGGTGGAGTGGAAGAGGGAGAGAAATGAGTGGTATGGGTCATATATATAAAAAGGCTAGTGATAAGGGCACTACACAATATACTCAGGGCTGCCTATTGAAATTTTCCCAAAAATTACAAGTTTGCCACTCCGCAAACTTACTTAGGGCTAGCCCACACCAACGTATATAAGTAAAAATTATTTCTCTTCTTTCTTTTTCACCTTCACATGAAGAAATCTCTCATTCTCTCAAGTCCTAAAAATCTAAACCTAACTTTGGAATTTGATAGTTGTGGTCCCAAGTGGAAAAAAAATTCTGATTTGGTGATTGTCCAACGAATATTCTTCCGGTATACCTTCGACAACATACGATGAATAAGTTTTGCGATTGTCACAAAAATATTTAGTTTTATTTGACTATTGTAGGAGCGATGCATGAAATTATCTTCGATGAAGAAGTCGAATCATGCAATCCATTAAATATGCACTCTGGTCCTTCCGAAGAACATGTCGGTTGTTCCGAAGCACGTACGGTACATAAAATAATAACCTTATTTCGATATTCATCGTGTAAGGACTGTATAAAATTCGACAGTCCTATATAACTATAGGACTGTCAATAATTTGACAGTCCTATATAAATATAGGACTGTTATAATTTCGACAGTCCTATATACTAAGTGGACTGTCAAAATAATGACAGTCCTGAATCTTAAAGACTGTAAAAAAATTTACAGTCTACTCAATACATTAGTCTGTAAAAATTATGACAGTCCTAATTTGGACTGCCAATTATTTGAAGTTATTAATTTTTAGATATTGTATTTCCTCATGTTCATAGACTACTATGCACTTGGCATATAAATCGAAATATCCAAGCTCAATGCAAGAGAAAATTTGAAAATGTGGACAATAAAATCGACAAGCTTCGCTTCGAAAAATTCTACAGTGATTGGAGTCTTGTATGGCGAGCAAGTACTACAGACATCTACGATACAGCATGGCACATGTTCAAACAAAAGTGGGAGACGAGTAACCCGACATGCATTTCTTATATCAAAGATACTTGGCTAGAACCACATAAAGAACAATTCGTCTTAGCATGGACGAACATGGTGAAGCATTATGGCACAATCACTACGAACCGGGTCGAAGGATCACACTCAAGTTTAAAAAGATATCTACGGTCATCGGTCAGTAATTTTGTCTCCGTTTGGCAATCGATTCATTTGATGATTATTTCCACGGTGAACGAGATTGTAGCATCATTTGAGATGAGCCTTAATATTGCAAAACATGAATACAAGCATGAACACCTCTTGGATGGTTTAATCCATGTAGTATCTCACAAGGCCTTGGGCTTATTGTCACGCCCCACTCCCAAAATACGTAGGACTAGGAATACGCAATACGCCAGCCTTATGTATACGAAAACTCTAATGTGTTGGAAGATCGTAACACATACGTACGATGTACATGAATATCAAATCCACAAGTGGTAATATACTGTCAACACAAGTCACACGCAATCTATATCTCATCCACAGCATAAATAATAAAATAGGAATAAATAACTGAATCTCAAGTATGAAGTATCAAAGAATGATAGTCGGGTGGAGACAAATCCACTGCCAATCGACTATACTAAAACTAAATGAGAGAAGAGATCAAACTCTAATATAAGATAAATGTCAATAAAAGAAATAGCAACTAGAATATCCATCAGCTGCGATGAATCAAAGGTACTCTGAAGGTAAGACCTCCTCAGTCTGGTATAAAGCGTCAGGTCCGGGTCCGTACTCCTGTTGATAATCCTGCCCGTCTATACCTGGAAAGGGACCAGGTCCTCAGAGGGACGTAACAAGATACATAGAAGAATGCCAATAAAGTACTGAAAATAAACATCCAATGGGTCGCCTAACCATCTACGTGAATGCAATTTGAGAACAACTTTCCAACAAATTGGCTATCTGGCTAAAATGGGATTGGCATGATTCTCTCGGAGAGTCAGGGGCCTACAAAGCATATCGTCTTTTGAACGCCAGAGGCCGCCTGATAATAATAATATATAGTGGTCATCATGACCGTGCATCTCCGGCGGAGCGTACGGGTGACACAAGGAAAGTACAAAGGAGCCCAAACGCCTTACTTGTTGTTCTTCCCACCCCATGCTCTAAGCATGCCATATCCATGACATGATGATACCTCTAATAACTGTCAAGGCTTCTAATAATGCAATTTGTATCAACAGTTATCCATATCCGTCGTACGTCCTATACTTACCAGTGGCCAGCCGAGTACGCAAGTCCGTGTCCTACATGAGACTCACACTCGTGTAATAACAGTGTCATGGCCAATAAAATATAAGAATGCCTCATGATAATGGGGTGGTCTCATAAACTAGGTCAACATGCATATATATAATAAAAACAGAATATGACGCCACCGTCGTTGCACCCAAGTTATTCTTGGATGCGCAGCTTATATAATTGTCACGCCCCAGTCCAAAAATACCGAGGGACCAGACACGTGGCAATGGCCAGCAGCCGCACCGATGGACAACCTAATTTAATGAATCCATCAGGGCATACTTAAGCTGTAAAACAAGTCTACGACAACATGGCACAACTAATCTCATCCACACAAGATATAAAATATGATCCACAGATATAAGAAATGTAAATCATCAGCTAGTCTCAACAAAATGCTTCGGGGAACAACCCGATAAATATCTGATACAATGGTTTAACAGACCAGAAATAAATGACTGAAATAAGTAAATAAATGCTGAGCATGAACATGGATGCTCAGGAGAAGTCTTCGGCTAACACCTCGTCCTCGGATGGCGGTACAGCTCCTGAATCAGCTCCTGCTCCGGTCCCGTATACCTCGGGATAGATCTCGTCCTCAAATCCTGGGGACATAATCCGGATCCAGGTCCTCAGGGGACATAGCAAGGTACAAGAAAGCTCATGCCAAAATAAATACAGTACAGCAGATAATGAAATGAACAGGGCAAATAAGTAACCATCTAAGTGAAAATGCAAGTGAGAGCAGCACGAGTACTCAGGCTGAGCCACTACCAGCTCTGTGTCGGGGAGCCGATAGTGGTAATAACACGTAATGTGCCTTGCTCTACTACGAGAGTCTACGGCCTCACAATAGTAGTAGATATATATAAAAAACAGCATGTAGCCTGTGTGTCTCTCCCCACCCAATGTAACCACGCATATCATGACCATAACGTCTCATGTCCATGTCAAGCGGGATCATCACTAATGCAACAAGTCATATGTATCTATGAATATAGTATCTCTGTCAAGTCCTGTATCCTATACAGAATCACCACGAATATCTCGGGAATATCCTGTCTCATGAACAGTGTCAAGTGTCCTGGGTCAAAGTGTACTTGGTAAGACAAGTACGAGAATATAAAATGTCACGAATATCCATCTCTAGATGACCATACACAACACCGCGTACAATGTTGGCACCCGACTAATAATCGGACGCTAAGTACGTCACACGGTCCTAGGTTAAGCATGCACAGCAATATAATGAAGCAAGTAAATATATAACAAGACTGCAAAGTTTGGCAAGGTACACTTGCCTGGGGTTTGAATATCAACAGTTGTCCTGGTATCAGTGAATCCTGTGGGTACTCCTCCAAAAGCTATAATAAACATCACCAACCGTCTCAGAAGATGTCAAATAGCTAGAAACGCCTGTCCTTACGTCCAATTTGGACACAGGGGCAAAAATAACATTTCCAGGCCAAAGCGGGGTCCACATGTGGGCCACTTTGCACCGAAAAGCGTGTCAGGGTCAAAGGTCTCCAAATTCGTCAAACTCAGTGTTAACAAGTCAGGAACGATGATACGAACCCAACGGAACTTGCAGAATTAGATTCCGATGAGCCGATCACAAAATCGCCCGTCAAGTGGAGCTTGTGGGGCCCACGATACACGATTTTGTCAACGTTCTCAGAATCGAACCAAACTAGGGTCACAGGATCAGCGTATTGCTACGAGTCCGATGGCGCAAGTTTCGTCTCGATCCGACGTGTGTACACAAAGTTACAGCGTGTTCCAGAATGGACGGATACGGGACGTTGTCGGCAGATACGCGTTGATTTCGGTGTGCACGCACAACTGAATCGACTTCTGCAAAATCCCACACGACCGTATCAACGTCGTGCACGTTTTGGTAAAGACCGCGTGCGACCAAGTCGTCCCGTTTGACGGGGCGTACTCAGTTCCGGGGTGAAACAGGGCATTATTTTTCCTGTTTTTGGATCGCGGTGTGCGATCACCACAAGACGCGATACACCGAGCGAGTTGCACGGGCACCGAGAGGGTTATACAGTCTACGCGTTGCAACTGACGAAAATGAAAACGGAGTTGTGAGGTGAGAGAAAATGGTACCTGAACGAGGCTCCGAGAAGTCTGAATCTCACGTGTCCTGCTCGTGTTCGGTGTCTGCTGCTCGCGTCCGAATCGAGATCTCTCGTGTCTGCTGAGTCACTGTGTCGAGTCTAGGGTTCACTGCTGGGTCGACGAGGCTCGAGGCGGCTAGGTCTCGAGCGGCGGGGGAAGTCGACGTCGGGCGGCCTGGCGGTGGTTCGAGGGGTTGAGGGAAAGTCGGGGTCGGGCGCTGGACTCGGCGGCTGCTCTGAAACGTCAGACGGAGCGGGTTCAGCCGCTGGCGGAGGCTCGGCGTCATCGAGCTGCTGTGCTCGGGGAGATCGATTGAACTGGCCGGTCGGGGGAGGGAGGCTGTCGATGCTAGCGGCCTCGGGGACGACCAGAGTCGGGTCGGCGTCGGTGGGTCTCGGGCGGCGGGGTGAACAGGGTGGAGAAGATGGCTGGCAGTGACCGGAGCGGCGAAGTCGCTGCGGTGGTGGGGATGAGTGGAGAGAGAGAGAGTTCGATGGCGGCGGCACGGACGTCGAGAAGTCTTAAATAGCCGCAACAGTGTTTCCGGCGGCTTAGGGTTTCACCCAATTGGGTTTCGGATCCGGGGCGGGTTTGGCTCGGGTCCGACCCGACCCAATAAGCTAGTTTAGGTTTGGTTCACGCAGCGGTCTGGTTCAGGATTGGTTTAATTTGGGTTTGGTTCGGTTAAATCATTCCAATTGTTTTTAAGGCTTTAAACGCGACTCCGGAGTCCAATAAATTCACCGAAAAATACCACATGTCCGGTTTTTCATTTTACACCATAAAATATTATTTCCATAATATTTTAACACCAATTAACAGCATTTAAAATTTTTTTAACTCACAATTACCTTGGTTCTAAATTCCAGAAAATACCGAAAAAATTGGGGAATAATTATATTAAAATTATTCTGAAAATCAGGGTGTTTACAATCTACCCCCCTTAAGAGGATTGCGTCCTCGCAATCAAAGAATAAGCTACTAAAGGAAGAACTATAAAAATACCAGGTTGCTTAGTTTACAACTGCCTTCTCGAACAAATGGGGGTAGCGCTGGCGCATACTATCTTCTCGTTCCCAAGTCGATTCTCCAGGAGAATGATGTTTCCATGCTACACGAACCAGTCTGATTGTCTGTCCCCGCAATGTCTTCTCACTGACGTCGAGGATGCCAACTGGTTGTTCTTCATATCTCAAGCTTGGGCCTACTGCGATCTCTGAATGATCGACTACGTGACTTGGGTCGGTCACGTACCTTCGCAGCTGTAAGACGTAGAATACGTCATGCACTCCCTCTAAGGATGGTGGTAATGCAAGACGATAAGCCACCTCACCAATGAGCTCTAGAATGTCAAATGGCCCAATATACCTTGGGCTCAACTTGCCTCTGCTTCCAAATCGAATGGTACCTCGAGTGGGCAAAATCCTCAAGAATACGTGCTCTCCTTCTTTGAACTCTAGGGGACGTCTGTGTGTATCAGCCCAATGCTTCTGTCTATCCTGAGCTGCACGAAGATGATTCTGAATTTGTTTCACCTTCTCCACTGTTTGCATTACCAACTCTGGACCCAATATTTGACGCTCTCCAACGTCACTCCAGCATATCGGCGATCTGCACTTCCTACCGTACAATGCCTCGAAATGTGCCATCTGGATGCTTGTCTGATAACTGTTGTTGTATGAGAACTCCACCAAATGCAAATGATCTTCCCAAGACCCTCCAAAGTTTAACATACATGATCGCAACATATCCTCCAAGATCTGGATTGTACGTTCTGATTGGCCATCTGTCTGTGGATGATAGGCAGTGCTGAATTTGAGTCTGGTGCCAAGACTCTCTTGCATGCTTCGCCAGAAATGAGATGTAAATCTCGAGTCTCGATCCGATACAATACTAACCGGCACTCCATGTAATCTTACGATTTGTCGTATATACATGTCGGCTAGTACCTCTGTGGACTGTCCAACTCTAAACGGCAAGAAATGTGCCAATTTAGTGAGTCGATCCACGATAACCCATACCGCATCTCTTCCGCTGGGGCTCCTTGGAAATCCTGTGACAAAATCCATCGTGATATGTTCCCACTTCCATTCTGGTATAGGAAGTGGCTGTAACATACCTGCAGTCCTCTGATGCTCGGCCTTTACTTGTTGGCAGAATAAGCATTTGGCCACAAATCTTGCAATCTCCCTTTTCATTCCATGCCACCAGTAATACTGTCTCAAGTCCCGGTACATCTTGGTTCCTCCTGGGTGAACAGAGTACATAAAGCTATGTGCTTCAGCCATTAACTCCTGTCTCAGTTCTCCATTTGTAACATACAGACGATTTCCAAACCTCAATGTCCCGTCTTCGTGTATGCGAAGTCCTGTCTGCAGGCCTGCTTCCGTCATCTCCTTCAGTCTTCGAAATCTAGCATAGGTGGGCAATGCCTCTTTAATCTTCTCTACGAGTGATGACTTAACTTCAAGATTAGCCAGCAAGCCATTCTGTCCTAGTAAAACAACCTCTATATGAAGCTCATGTAGATCTCTTAATAACTCGGACTGCATCGTCAAGAAATAAATCGTAGGCTTCCTGCTGAGTGCATCTGCAACGACATTCGCCTTTCCCGGATGATACTGCAGATCTATATCAAAATCTACCATCAATTCAAGCCAACGTCTCTGCCTCATGTTGAGCTCCTTCTGAGTATATACATACTTCAGACTCTTGTGATCTGTAAAGATTTCTACCTTCTCCCCATAAAGGTAGTGCCTCCAAATCTTCAATGCAAATATAACTGCTGCTAACTCCAGATCGTGTGTTGGGTAGTTCTTCTCGTGGACCTTCAATTGTCTTGATGTATAAGCAATAACTTTGCCATGTTGCATCAAAACACATCCTAATCCACTACCTGATGCATCACTGTAAACAAAGCCTCCTGACCCTGAAGGAAGAGTCAAGACAGGTGTTGTTGTTAATCTTCTCTTTAATTCCTCGAAGGCCGTTTGGCAGTCTTCTGTCCATATAAACTCCTGGTCTTTACGTGTCAGCTTCGTCATCGGTTCTGCGATCCTTGAGAAATTTTCTACAAACCTTCGGTAATATCCCGCGAGTCCGAGAAAACTTCTTACCTCTGCAACTGATGTGGGTGTAGGCCAAGTCTCTATTGCCGAAACCTTCTCTGGATCCACTGAAAGTCCTTCTCCTGAGATGATATGTCCCAAGAAAGTCACTTTGTCCATACAAAACTCACACTTACTGAGTTTGGCGTATAACTTTTTCTGCCTCAAGGTCTCTAACACGATTCTGAGATGCTCCTCGTGTTCTTCATGGTTCTTGGAATATATTAGAATGTCGTCAATGAACACCATCACAAATTTATCCAAGAACTGATGAAAGACTATGTTCATCAAACTCATAAACACTGCTGGCGCATTGGTTAAACCAAACGACATCACCAAGAACTCATAATGTCCATACTTGGTCCTGAAAGCTGTCTTCGGTATGTCCTCCTTCCTTACTTTGATCTGATGGTAGCCGGATCTAAGGTCAATCTTCGAGAATACCCTAGCACCACTCAATTGATCGAATAGATCATCAATGTGTGGTAAGGGATACCTGTTCTTGATGGTCACATCATTTAGTGTCATGTAGTCAATGCATAACCATACTGTTCCATCCTTCTTCGGTACAAATAATATGGGTGCTCCCCAAGGTGAAACACTGGGCCGAATGAAACCCTTCTCCAGAAGATCATCAACCTGTTCTTTCAACTCCACTAACTCCTTAGGTGCTAGCCGATATACTGATGAAGTGATAGGCTCTGCTCCGGGAGTTAAGTCTATTGTGAATTCTATTTCCCGATCAGGTGGTAAACCTGGAAGATCATCAGGAAATACATCCACAAATTCTGATATGACTCTTGGGTAACCTGTCTCCCCTTCTACAGATAGTACCCTAAGAGTAGGCTGAACTCCTTGCTCTACTGCTCCTCGAAGAAACTCAAATTCTGGATATCCAGGCGGTCTAAATATAACCCGCCCAAGTCGACAATCAAGAGTCGCATGGTACTGACTTAACCAGTCCATTCCAAGTACGACATCATAATCCGGCATGAAAAAGATCAGAAATTGAGCGCGCATCTCTCTTCCACAAACTACTACAGAACATGATCTACAGACGTCACTAACCGGAATAATTCTACCTCCCGTAAGAATTCTCTTCATCTTCGGAAGGGGTGCGGTAGCTACTCTATGGGTGGCTACAAAGCTAGCTGCTATAAATGAATGCGATGCTCCAGAATCAAATAATGCTACAGCTGGTAATGAAGCTACTAAAATAGTACCTGCGATGACCTCGCCCGCTGTAGCTTCCTCCTCAACAGCTAATATGAATGCCTGGCCTCGTCCCTGAGCTGGACCTCTCTGCTGCTGAGCCTGCTAAAATAGAGCTGCCTACAGTGCCAGGGGTGGTCTCTGCTGATTTCCTCCTGGGGCTGGGGGCCTGACGCCTCCAACTCTTGTCTGATGTGCTCCTACGGCTGGATAAGCTGGTCGTGGTGCAGGCAAGGCTAGTCTCGGTGCTCCCTCTCTATGTTTAGTGCAGTCTCTGGATAGATGCTGGTCTGATCCGCAAAGCAGGCATAGTCCCAACTTACGCCTGCACTCTCTCTCAATGTGTCCTACTTTGCCGCAGTGGTGACAGGTAGGAAGAGATATGGCCCTGTGTGCTGCTCTCTCTGGTATACTCCTCTGGAATCGTTTTGCAGAATCTCCATGTGCTGTCTTGGATAGTGCTGATGTGTTTGGCCTCTTCAGACTCGACTCCCTTCTAGTGACGCGCTCCATGCGTCGTGCTGCTGCAAGGACATCGGTATAAGATGTAGGTGCGACTGAGCCAATCAATCTCTGGAGCTCGAACTTCAATCCGTCAAAGAACTTCTCAGCTTTCTCTTCCTCTGTTGAGATCAATGTTGGAGCGAAGCGACTTAGGCGAATAAATTCCGCGTTGTATTCTTCCACCGTCATATTGCCTTGGATAAGGCGGTTGAACTTGTCTCTGAGCTCTGACCGTGCAACTGCTGGAATGTACATCTCTTGGAAGAGTCTGGAGAACTCTTCCCATGTGACTCGGTCCTGTCCGAGCCTCCTTTCTTCTGCTAACCACCAGTGATGTGCATTTTCAGTTAACTGCATTCTGACTGCAGTCATCCATTTCTCTCTTGGAAGTTCAGCGGCTTCCAACTGATGCTGTATGTTTGTGAGCCATTCATGAACTTCTGTTGGCCCCTCTTTACCAGAAAATGTACGAGGCTTGAGATGTCGGAAATCGGTGATAGATTCCGTCGCTGATCGCCTCGCTGGCGGATTAGCCTGTTCCAATGCAGATACTAGGCTGGTCCTCAGATACTCTGCCTCATGGCGATGGGCCTCTTGCTGAATCTGTTGCTGTGCTTGCATCATGGCATACATCATCTGGAACATCTGTTGCCCGTCCATGGCTTGTCCGGGCGGGAAAACTGGCATCTGTGGAGTGAACTATGGTTGAGGGGGAATGTCATCTCTCCGGAACCTTGGATTAGGCTGACCGGCCTGATCGCTCTGCGATGTTTGTCCTCCATTCCCTGGAGTTACTCCGTCTATATAAGTAACCACAGCATCGTGTGGCGTATCCAAAGGAATCTCGTCTCCGTTCCTGGGATCCATTACTCTGCAATCAAAAGATAAACTGTAAGAACGCTCAGAGGAATCAAACAGGATGCAAATCAAGTAACAATTTCGAGTTCGGTATAGAGTTCAATAATGGTTTAAATAATGGATGAGATCCTAGAACTTATCCTATCCTTAGGGCAGGCTAGTTCAGTCCCTAAGTTGAAACCGAATAATTTAGTCGTAGACCTGCATGGGCTACCACAAAAATCATGTCACGCCCCAGTCCCAAAATACCGAGGGACCAGACACGTGGCAATGGCCAGCAGCACGCACCGATGGACAACCCAATTTAATGGATCCATCAGGGCATACTTAAGCTGTAAAACAAGTCTACGATAACATGGCACAACTAATCTCATCCACACAAGATATAAAATATGATCCACAGATATAAAAAATGTAAATCATCAGCTAGTCTCAACAAAATGCTTCGGGGAATAACCCGATAAATATCTGATACAATGGTTTAACAGACCAGAAATAAATGACTGAAATAAGTAAATAAATGCTGAGCATGAACATGGATGCTCAGGAGAAGTCTTCGGCTAACACCTCGTCCTCGGATGGCGGTATAGCTCCCGGATCAGCTCCTGCTCCGGTCCCGTATACCTCGGGATAGATCTCGTCCTCAAATCCTGGGGACATAATCCGGATCCAGGTCCTCAGGGGACATAGCAAGGTACAAGAAAGCTCATGCCAAAATAAATGCAGTGCAGCAGATAATGAAATGAACAGGGAAAATAAGTAACCATCTAAGTGAAAATGCAAGTGAGAGCAGCACGAGTACTCAGGCTGAGCCACTACAAGCTCTGTGTCGGGGAGCCGGTAGTGGTAATAACACGTAATGTGCCTAGCTCTACTACGAGAGTCTACGGCCTCACAATAGTAGTAGATATATATAGAAAACAGCCTATAGCCTGTGTGTCTCTCCCCACCCAATGTAACCACACATATCATGACCATAACGTCTCATGTCCATGTCAAGCGGGATCATCACTAATGCAACAAGTCATATGTATCTATGAATATAGTATCTCTGTCAAGTCCTGTATCATATACAGAATCACCACGAATATCTCGGGAATATCCTGTCTCATGAATAGTGTCAAGTGTCCTGGGTCAAAGTGTACTTGGTAAGACAAGTACGAGAATATAAAATGTCACGAATATCCATCTCTAGATGACCATACACAACACCGCGTACAGTGTTGGCACCCGACTAATAATCGAACGCTAAGTACGTCACACGGTCCTAGGTTAAGCATGCACAGCAATATAATGAAGCAAGGAAATATATAACAAGACTGCAAAGTTTGGCAAGGTACACTTGCCTGGGGTTTGAATATCAACAGTTATCCTGGTATCAGTGAATCCTGTGGGTACTCCTCCAAAAGCTGTAATAAACATCACCAACCATCTCAGAAGATGTCAAATAGCTAGAAATGCCTGTCCTTACGTCCAATTTGGACACAGGGGCAAAAATGACATTTCCGGGCCAAAGCGGGGTCCACATGTGGGCCACTTTGCACCGAAAAGCGTGTCAGGGTCAAAGGTCTCCAAATTCGTCAAACTCAGTGTCAACAAGTCAGGAACGATGATACGAACCCAACGGAACTTCCAGAATTAGATTTCGATGAGCCAATCACAAAATCGCCCGTCAAGTGGAGCCTGTGGGGCCCACGATACACGATTTTGTCAACGTTCTCAGAATCGAACCAAACTAGGGTCACAGGACCAGCGTATTGCTACGAGTCCGATGGCGCAAGTTTCGTCTCAATCCGACGTGTGTACACAAAGTTACAGCGTGTTCCAGAATGGACGGATACGGAACGTTGTCGGCGGATACGCGTTGATTCCGGTGTACACGCACATCTGAATCGACTTCTGCGAAATCCCACACGACCGTATCAACGTCGCGAACGTTTCGGTAAAGACCGCGTGCGACCAAATCGTCCCGTTTGGCGGGGCGTACTCAGTTCCGGGGTGAAACAGGGCGTTGTTTTTCCTATTTTTGGATCGCGGTGTGCGATCACCACAGGACGCGATGCACCGAGCGAGTTGCACGGGCACCGAGAGGGTTATACAGTCTACGCGTTGCAACTGACGGAAACGAAAATGGAGTTGTGAGGTGAGAGAAAACGGTACCTGAACGAGGCTCCGAGAAGTCTGAATCTCACGTGTCCTGCTCGTGTCCGGTGTCTGCTGCTCGCGTCCGAATTGAGATCTCTCGTGTCCGCTGAGTCGCTGTGTCGAGTCTAGGGTTCACTGCTGGGTCGACGAGGCTCGAGGCGGCTAGGTCTCGAGCGGCGGGGGAAGTCGACGTCGGGCGGCCTGGCGGTGGTTCGAGGGGTTGAGGGAAAGTCGGGGTTGGGCGCTGGACTCGGCGGCTGCTCTGAAACGTCGGACGGAGCGGGTTCAGCCGCTGGCGAAGGCTCGGCGTCGTCGAGCTGCTGTGCTCGGGGAGATCGATTGAACTGGCCGGTCGGGGGAGGGAGGCTGTCGATGCTAGGCGGCCTCGGGGACGACCGGAGTCGGGTCGGCGTCGGTGGGTCTCGGGCGGCGGGGTGAACAGGGTGGAGGAGATGGCCGGCAGTGACCGGAGCGGCGAAGTCCCTGCGGTGGCGGGGATGAGTGGAGAGAGAGAGAGAGAGTTCGATGGCGGCGGCACGGATGTCGAGAAGTCTTAAATAGCCGCAACAGTGTTTCCGACGGCTTAGGGTTTCACCCAATTGGGTTTCGGATCCGGGTCGGGTTTGGCTCGGGTCCGACCCGACCCGACCCAATAAGCTGGTTTGGGTTTGGTTCACGCAGCGGTCTGGTTCAGGATTGGTTTAATTTGGGTTTGGTTTAATTTAAGTTTGGTTCGGTTAAATCATTCCAATTGTTTTTAAGGCTTTAAACGCGACTCCGGAGTCCAATAAATTCACCGAAAAATACCACATGTCCGGTTTTTTATTTTACACCATAAAATATTATTTTTATAATATTTTAACACCAATTAACAGCATTTAAAAATCTTTTAACTCATAATTACCTTGGTTCTAAATTCCAGAAAATATCGAAAAAATTAAAAAAAAATTATATTAAAATTATTCTGAAAATTATGGTGTTTACAATAATAGTTAAAATAAATGAACTAAATGATAGAAATAAAATGCATGCACCATATAGAATATAAATCTCATTACAATGGCAAGGTATACTTGTCTGGCAAGCAATCTGTGTAGTGTAAGCGTCCAGACGTCAAGTACACAGGATCAGAAACTATGGCATCTGAATAAACATCTCCAGATGCTAAAATAAATATCACTAACGTTCCCGAAATCAGCGAGATAGCTAGAAAACACTACCCTTTCGTCCAATTTGGACACAGGGGTAAAACGGTAATTTTGGGTCAAAGCGGGGTCCACATGTGGGTCACTTTACACCGAAAAGCGTGCCAGGGGTAAACGTCTCTTAATAGGACAAATTATAGTTCAAAAAAATTCTAAACGTCAATACGAACTCAACGGTATGTCAAATTTTGGATTCCGGTGAGCCGAACACAAATTCGTCCTTAAAGTCAACCGTGGGGCCCACAAATATGTGGCTTGGTCAACTATCTCGGAATCGCGTGAAACTTGGGTCACAGGACCAGCGTGATATCACGAATCCAATGGCGCAAGTTTCATCGTATTCCGACGAGCGTACATAAAATGGCGTAGTGTTTTGCAAAAGTCGCGATAAGATGACTTTTTACGGATACGGGTTGATTCCGACGCGCACACACGTCCAAATTAGTTTTCGCGAAAGTCCACACGTCATGACATACCATACGCGCCTTTCGGTGCAATTGGTACGCGATGGGGCGATCCCGTTTGGCGGGACGTGCTCCGTATCGCAATTTCTAAAGTTTTAAAAATAAGTTTTTAATGATTTTTAACCCAATTTATCTCTGAATTTGGTACAAAATAAAATAATCTAATTAACAGAGAATGATCTCAGTTATATAGACTTTACATAACAAAAAGTAGATTTAAATATGGAGGTCTATGGTGGGAGATAACAGCCTCTAAACATAGGTGGTCGAAACAGTTTTCTGCAGTTTTAAAAGATGTGGTTTTTCTTCAACTTGGCCTCGATTTCTACCTAGTGTTAAACATTGATCGATGGAAACTAATTAACAGAGTTGAGAGAGGGATAGGTTGTGATCATACCGGTGAAGATGGTTCAGAAATCGGTCGCGAGATGAGACGAAAAACTTTGCTTGAATGAGGGGTCGTCGCTGCTCGAATCTGCGGTTGCGCTCGCGATTGTGCGAGTTTGCGCGGACGTGGCCGGCCGACGGTGCTCCGGTGGCTGCGCGGGGTGCTGTTGGAAGTCGGGGTCGGCATCGGATTAGAGGGGATAGGTTTAGGGTTTTAGGATTTAGAGGTGTATATATATATATATATATATATATATATATATATATATATATATATATATATATAGGGAGAGAGAGAGATACGGGATACAACGGGTGAGAGGCGCTGGTGCTGGGCCGCGGGGGGGGGGGGGGGGGAAGCTGCTCGCGGGTTGTGGTAGTTAGTTTTCTTTATTTTTTTTTATTAGGTTTTTATTTTTTATTTATTTATTTTTTCTTTTCTTTTCTTCCTTTTCTTTTTATTTATACTATACTATACTATACTATATTCTATATATATATATATATATATATATATATATATATATATATATATATATATATATATATATATATATATATATGGTAATAAAATTTTAGAAAAATTTTATTAGTACATTCTAAAATTCTATCATCCTTCTACAAGACTTCCTAAATAAAATAAAATATAATAATAGTTTTGTTCCATAAATTCTAGATGAGTAGTTACCTAGATAATTAATTCAATTAAATTTTATTTTCTAATTAACTAAGAAATAATGTAATTAAATTCAATAATTAATTAAATAATTATAATACTTAAAATTAGGGGTTTTACATTCTACCCAACTTATAAAAATTTTGTCCTCGAAATTAAAACTAAGCCACGATAGAAAATCAAGGATGGTATATGGTAGAGATGAACAAAGTAAATTCATACCTTGATCTACGAACAGATATGGAAAACGTTTGCGCATGTCGTCCTCGCGCTCCCAAGTGGATTCTCTTGGCGCGCAATGCTTCCATGCCACGCGGACCAAGGGAATCGACTGATTCCTCAACACTTTCTCTCGACGATCAAGGATCCCCACGGGTTGCTCTTGGTATGACAAGCTCGGCCCAATGGTGATCTCAGAGTGGTCGAGAACATGACTGCTATCTGTCACATATTGCCTAAGTTGCGATACGTGGAATACATCATGTACTCCCTCGAGTGAAGGTGGTAGTGCAAGTCGATACGCCACTTCTTCCACTCTCTCTAGCACGTCAAATTGTCCAATATACCTTGGGCTCAACTTGCCTTGCCCTCCGAATCGAATAATGCCTCTAGTAGGTGATATCCTCAGGAAGACATGATTGCCCTCTTTAAACTTCAAGGGACGACGATGAAGGTATGCCTACTACTTCTGCATGTCTTGCGCTGCTCGCAAGTGCCCTTGTATCTTCTCACTATCTCCACGGTGTTGACTACCAACTCTGGTCCCAAAATCTGACGTTCTCCCACGTCACTCCAACACACGGGAGACCTACACTTTCTTCCATACAATGCTTCAAACGGAGCCATCTGGATGCTCGCTTGATAGCTATTATTGTAAAAAAAACTTCACAAGATGTAGGTGGTCCTCCTATGATCCTCCAAAGTCCAACATACAAGCCCTCAACATATCCTCCAGTGTCTGAATAATACGTTCAGACTGCCCATCTGTCTGTTGGTGATAATATGTACTGAACTTCAGATGTGTCCCATGCCTCTCTTGCATTCTTCTCTAAAAGTGAGATGTAAAACACAAATCCCTGTCTGACACAATGCTGACCGGAATGCCGTACACCCTCACGATTTGCCTCATGTATAAGTCAGCCAAAGCTTCTGTAGACTGGCCAACTCTAAAAGGCAAAAAATATGCGGACTTGGTGAGTCGATCCACTATTACCCATACAGCATCTCTCCCACTTGGACTCTTTGGAAAACCCGTGACAAAGTCCATAGTGATGTGCTCCCACTTCCACCCAGGAATCGAAAGTGGTTGCAGTAGCCCTGCTGTTCTCTGATGCTCCGCCTTCACCTGCTGACATACTAGACATTTGGCTACAAAGAGAGCTCTCTCTCTCTTTTTATGCCATGCCACCAAAAGCGTTGTCGCAAGTCACGGTACATCTTGGTGCCTCCATGATGAATAGAATATATCGAACTATGAGCTTCTGCCATCAGCTCCTGTCGAATCTCTCCATTGGGAACATATAGACGATTACCACATCGTAATGTCCCATCACCATGAATTCGCAATCCCGTCTGCTCTCCGGCCTCTGTCCTTTCTTTCAGTCTCCTGAATCTGGCGTGCGTAGGCAAAGCTGCATTGATCCTCTCTACTAGTGATGACTGTACTTGCAAGTTGGCTAATGTCCCATCTGCTCCGGGTAATACCACTTCTATGCCAACTTCTTACAAGTCCTCCAATAATTTCCTCTGTGTCGTCAAGAAGTAAGCTGCTGGCTTCCGGCATAACGCGTCTGCTACTACGTTAGCCTTGTCTGGGTGATAATGCGGCTATATCTCAAAGTCCTTCATCAACTCAAGCCACCGACGTTGTCTCATATTTAGCTCCTTCTGCGTGAAGACATACTTGAGGCTTTTGTGGTCTGTATAGATCTTCACTCGTTCCCCATATAGGTAATGTCTCCATAGCTTCAGAGCAAAAACAACGGCTGCAAGCTCCAAGTCATGAGTTGGATAATTCTTCTCATGTACTCGTAACTGTCTAGATGCATATGCAATCACCTTGCCATGTTGCATCAACACGCATCCCAAGCCTTTTCTTGATGCGTCACTGTAAATCACATAACCTCCTGATCCTAATGGTATAGTCAATAATGGCGCTATGGTCAGTCGCTTCTTCAACTCCTCGAACGTGGCTTGACACTCGTCGGTCCATACGAACTCTTGATCTTTGCACGTCAATCGAGTCATAGGCGCTGCTATCCTTGAGAAGTTCTCCACGAACCGTCGGTAATATCCCGTAAGACCAAGGAAACTCTTCACCTCCGATGCTGATTTAGGAACGGGCCATGTCTCGACTGCCGAGATTTTCTCTGGATCAATAGAAATACCATCTTCCGTAACGACGTGCCCAAGAAACGAGACTCTATCCAAGAAAAACTCACATTTACTGAGCTTCGCATATAACTGCTCTCCTCTCAAGGTCTCTAGGACAATCCGCAGATGCTTCTCGTGCTCCTCGTGGCTCTTCGAATAGACAAGTATGTCATCTATGAAGACGACCACGAACTGGTCCAAATACTGATGGAATACTCGATTCATTAAGTCCATAAACATAGCTGGAGCATTGGTCAAACCAAATGGCATGACCAGAAACTCGTAGTGTCCATATCTTGTCCTGAATGCGGTCTTCGGGATGTCCTGCTTTCGTACCTTCACCTGGTGATATCCCGATCTCAAGTCTATCTTCGAGAACACCTTGGCTCTACTAAGCTGATCAAATAAGTCATCAATGCGTGGCAATGGGTATTTATTCTTTACAGTCACTGCATTTAAGGCTCTATAGTCGATACACATACGCACTGACCCGTCCTTCTTTGGTACAAATAATATTGGTGCTCCCCAGGGTGATGCACTTGGCCGGATGAAATATTTCTCCTCTAATTCTTTTAGCTGTGCCTTCAGATCATCCATCTCTTTCTTCGCCAATCTATAAACATGCGATGCTATGGGTGCTGCTCCCGATGTTAATTCAATCGAGAATTCTGCGTCTCTGTCCGGAGGTAGTCCTGGCAATTCCTCTGGAAAGATGTCTTAAAACTCTGAAATAATGGGGTGATAAATAACGTCGTCCATTGCAAGCTGAACACCATCAAGGGCTTATGTGGATCCTCGTGCAAACTCAAGTTCCGGCTGGCCTGGTACCTTAAAAAGAATGCTTCCTCCAAAACAGCCGAAGAAAGCGTGGTATTTGCTTAACCAGTCCATCCCAAGCACAATATCAAAAGTTGGCATATGGAGGACTAAGAGTCGGACATTCATCTCTCTGTCACGAATTATTACAGGACATGATCTACAAATTCGACTAACAGGTACAACTCCTCCGCCGGTAAGAATTCTAACACAACTAGGTAAAGGTGTAGTGGCAATATTGTGCTTGGCAATAAAACTAGAAGATATGAACGAGTGGGTGGCTCCCGTATCAAATAATGTCACAGCAGAAAAAGTAAAAGCACGAGTAATACCTGCTATAACATCAATCTCCTGATCCATGTCATCCACTTATAGTGCAAAAGCTTGTCCATTCCTTGGTGGTAGTCCATGATTGACCCTTGTGAACTGATCCTCCTGAGTAGGTAGCGGTGGTCCTCGCTGAAATCCTCCGGCTGTTGGGGGTCGAGGTGCTCCTGGTCTTATCATCTGCTGAACTGGCTTTGATGCTGGAAGTGCTAGCCTCTGTATTGGCGGTGGAAGCGTCAATGCCTGCTGCATTGGACAGTCTCTCGTCATATGTTGTTCGGAACCACACCTCATACATTGTCCCAAACGAGTCCGACAGTCTCTCGAAATGTGCCCGCGTTTCCCACAATAATTGCAGTAGGGCTTCTCCGAAATCTGGTACGGTCCTGCTCTGTTGTAAAACCCCCTAAATTTAAATATATTAATTATTTAATTCATCATTTAATTTAATTGCATTATTTCTTAGTTAATTAGAAAATTGAATTTAATTGAATTAATTACTAGGTAAATACTCATCTAAAATTTAGGGAACAAAACTACTATTATATTTTATTATTTAGAAAGTCTTGAAGAAGGATGATAGAATTTTAGAATGTACTATATAATTTTTTCTGAATTTTGATACCATATATACATATATAAATAATAGTATTAATAAGAAAAGAAAAAAATAATAATAATAACCTTTAACTAAATCCCTTAACCATAACCTTGAGCCTAAAGACTTAACTAAAGCCCTAAGTCAAATTCCTAAGTCCCCGCTCCCAAAAGACCCAACCCGGAGCACAGCGTCACCCGCGGCTCGCGAGCGCGACACCCCTCCTCTATAAATATACTCATATAACTATAAACCCTAACCCTAAACCTATCCTCCACCTCCTGCACCGACCTTCGGAGAACCGCAAGCCACCGCGCAGTCGCCGGAGAACAGTCGGCCGACCGCATCCGCACACCTGCGCGATCGTGCAAACGCCGCACAGAAACGACAGCGACGACCCCTCCTTCAAGCGTTGTTTTTTGCCTCGTCACTCAACCGATTTTCAATCTGTCTTCACCGGTATGATCACGACCTATCCCCCTCTCAGCTCTGTAAATTAGTTTCCATCGAACAGTGTTTAACACTAGGTAGAAATCGAGGCCAAGTTGAAGAAAAACCACATCTTTTAAACTGCAGAAAAATGGTTTCGACCACCTAGGTTTAGAGACTGTTATCTCCCACCACATATATCCAAACTCAAATATACTTCTTGCTATGTGAAGACCATATAACCGAGATTATTCCCTGTCAATTAGATTATTTTATTCTATGTTAAATTCAGAGATAAACTAGGTTAAAAATCATGAAAAACTTGTTTTTCAAAACTCTAAAATTTGCGATACGGAGTGCGCTCCGCCAAACGGGACCGCCCGTCGCATACCAATTGCACCGAAAGACGCGTATGGTATGTCCTGACGTGTGGGCTTTTGCGGAAATTGATTTGAACGTGTGTGCGTGTCGAAATCAACCCGTATTCGTGAAAGGTCCCCGTATCGCGACTTTTGCAAAATACCGCACCATTTTGTGTACGCTCGTCGGAATACGACAAAACTTACGCCATTGGATTCATGGTATCACGCTGGTCCTGTGACCCAAGTTTTACGCAATTCCGAGATAGTTGACCAAGCCACCTATTTGCAGGCCCTACGGTTGACTTTTAGGGCAAATTTGTATTCGGCTCACCAGAATCCAAAATTGGATATACCGTTGAGTTCGTATTGACGTTTAGAATTTGTTTAACCTATAATTTGCCCCATTTAGAGACTTTTACCCCTGGCACGTGTTTTGGTGCAAAGTGGGCCATATGTGGACCCCGTTTTGACCCAAAATTATCGTTTTGTCCCTGTGTCCAAATTAGACGAAAGGGTAGTATTTTCTAGCTATCTCGCTGATTCCGAGAATGTTGGTGATATTTATTACAACATCGGTAGATGTTTATTCGGAGGCTATAGTTTCAGATCATGTGTACTTGACGTCTAGACGCTTACACTATACAGATTGCTTGCCAGGCAAGTATACCTTGCCATTGTACTGTGATTTACATTTCATATGATGCATGTATTTTATTTCTGTCCATTTAGTTCATATATTTTAACTGCTATATAAACTGCGCGTCCAATAACTTGGGTGCAACGACGGTGGCGTCGTATTCTGTTTTTATTATATATATGCATGTTGACCTAGTTTATGAGACCACCCCATTATCATGAGGCATTCTTATATTTTATTGGCCATGACACTGTTATTACACGAGTGTGAGTCTCATATAGGACACGGACTTGCGTACTCGGCTGGCCACTGGTACGTATAGGACGTGCGACGGATAGGGATAACTGCTGATAGAAATTGCATGATAGAAGACCTGGCAGTTATTTAGAGGTATTATCATGTCATGGATATGACATGCTTAGAGCATGGGGTGGGAAGAACAACAAGTAAGGCGTTTGGGCTCCTTTGTACTTTTTTTGTGTAACCCATACGCTCCGTCGGAGATGCGCGGTCATGATGACCCCTATATATTACCTGGCGACCTCTGAGGTTCAAAAGACGTTATTCTTTGTAGGCCCCTGAATCTCCAAGAGAATCATGCCAATCCCATTTTGGCCAGATTGCCCACTTGTTGGAAAGTTGTTCTCAAACTACAGTCACAAAGATGGTTAGGCGACCCATTTGATGTTTATTTTCAGTACTTTATTGGCATGCTTCTATGTATCTTGTTATGTCCCTCTGAGGACCTGGTCCCTTTCCAGGTATAGACTTGTAGGATTATCCACAGGAGTACGAACCCGGACCTGACACTTCATACCAGACTGAGGAGGTCTTACCTTCAGAGTACCTGTGATTCATCGCAGCTGATGGATATTCTAGTAGCTATTTCCTTTATTGATATTTATCTTATATTAGAGTTTGATCTCTTCTCTCATTTAGTAGTTTTTAGTATAGTCGATTTGCAGTGGATTTGTCTCCACCCGACTATCACTCTTTGCTACTTCGTACTTGAGATTCAGTTATTTATTTCCTATTTTTTTATTTATGTTGTGGATGAGATATAGATTGCGTGTGACTTGTGTTGACAGTATATTACCACTTATGGATTGGATATTCATAATACAGCGTACGTATGTGTTATGGTTTCCATATATTGGAGTTGCCATATAAATACGGCTGACATGCTTACGTATTCCTAGTCCTACGTATTTTGGGACTGGGACGTGACATCTGTGCTGATGCTGCTGTTGCTGTGCCAAAGGACGTCTGATAGGCCCTCCTTACTGTGTCCTTGCTGGTCCCTGCTGTGCCTTCAGTTGACCTCCTTTTCCATTGCTGATGGTCTCTTTTAACCTAGCTTCTGTCAATAATTCGGCATAAGAGATCCGGGACTGTGAGCTGGTGTAGTGTTGGAGCTCCAGAGTCAGTCCACGGTGAAACCTCTTGGCCTTGTCCAAGTCATTAAGTATCAGGGCAGCGCCATATTTACTGAGGCGACTAAACTCTTCACCATATTCGTCTATTGTCTTGTTCCCCTGCTCCAGATGGAGGAACTGATCTTACAACGCATCCCTTACAGTGTCCGGGAAGTACTTCCTCTCAAAACACTCCAAGAATTGTTCCCAAGTCTGACGCATACCCAATTGGCGCTCCATTGATTCCCACCAGTGATGAGCGTTACCATCTAGTTGGGTCCTTACGCCTGTCATCCATATATCTGTAGGCAGTTGTGATGCTTCTAACAACTTCTTGGTGTGGAAAATCCAGTTTGTGGTCTCCTCTGGGCTCTCAGTACCTTTATACGGCTTGGGGCCCATCTGTACAAAGTCCTTGACTGAACCAACTCGAGCTCGCGGTACTGGAACTAATGCCTGGACTGGTACAAGTGCCTGTGCAGCCATTCTCTCAAGTGCTGCCAGAAATTCTCGCCTCTGCTCTGTCGCTTGCTGCATCTGCTCTACAGCCAGTGCGACCGCCTGCTATCTCTGCTCATGCATCATCATTTGGAAGAATTGGAACAACTGTGTCTGTAAACACCCGGATTTTTCAGAAATTTAAAAATAAAATTTCAGAAATTTTCTGTGATTTTTAACTAATTAAAATAAATATTTTCTGGTATTAAATAATTTTGTGATTTTATTAAATATTAAAATATTATGAAAATAATATTTTTGAGTGTGAAATGAAGAATTAGATATAGTGTAAATTTTTTGGAATTTATTGGACCCCAGAACTATTTTTAAAAACCTAAAACCTAATATTTTTTTATAAACCAAACAAACCAACCTAAACCGGTTTAAAACCCTAAATAAACCGAACCAAGTCAACTGAACCCAACCTAAATAGTAACGGGTCGGATTCGGATCCGTACCCGCCGACCTGAACCCGAACCCGACCCGCTACAGTAACTGAACAGTAACCTAACCCAAATCCCTAACCCCCGCAGTCGTTTCTTCTCTTGCCACTCCGCCTCCCCGTTGTTCATCCGTTCCTCGTGCCGCTCCACCTCCCAAACCGTCGACCACTCGCCTCCCTCAACGGCCGACCCGCCCTCCTATTTAAACCCCGCTGCTACCGCCATCTCCACCACCACCGATCACCACCATCACCATCTTCCCGCAGCTGCCACCGCCACCCGGCGTCCCCTCTGACTAACACCGAGCTCCCACCGCCGGGCCCCTGCCACCAGCGACGACCCTCCCCGAGCAGCGCAGCAGCCGCAGCAGCCTCAGCAAACGCCACCGCCGGCCGGCCGTGCCTCGCCGCGAGCCTCCCAGTGCACGAACCTCAGTGAGGTACCTGTCTTGTCGCTCGCATAACTTTTTATACGTTGATCCGTTTTTCGTTCTGTCGAATTGTACGCGTAGACCTCGTGACCCTCTTGAACCATGTGTAATTCGTTCGGGGTATCGCATCCTGTGTCGATCGCAAACTGCGAAGCAAAATCAGGAAAAAACTTCCCAATTTCTGAAAATTCAGAATTTGTCCCGAACTTCCCAGTTCACGACTGTTTTACGACCAACCTAGTTAATGTTTTCAAAATTTACTTGAACAGTAATTTAGACCGTATAACTTAGTTTTAAAATCCTGTATTAGTTCAATTTATCGTGTTGTAGATTATATTTTATTTGAGGGTAAAAATGACCAAAACTTGGTTATTTAAAAACCTTAATTTTCTAGAACTGAGTGCGCCCCGCTAAACGAGGCGACTTGGTCGTGTGCGAACTTTACCGAATGGTGCGCACCGTCAATACGGACGTGTGGGAATTTGCGAAAGTTGGTTTGGATGTGCGAGCACACCGGAATCAACGCGTATCCGTCGACAACGTTCCGTATCGGCCATATTCTAAAACTCATTGTAACTTCGTGTGTGCTCATCGTTTCGAAACAAAACTTGCACCATCGGACTCATAGCGATACGCTGGTCCTGTGACCCAAGTTTGGTTCGATTCTGAGAACGTTGACAAAATCTCGTATCATGGGCCCCACGGCTTTACTTGACGGGCAATTTTGTGATCGGCTCATTGGAATCCAGTTCTAGACATTCCGTTGGGTTCGTATCATCGTTCTGGACTTGTAGACACTAAGTTTGACGAATTTGGAGAACTTTATCTCTGGCATATTTTTCGGTACGAAGTGGGCCCCATGTGGACCCCGCTTTGACCAAAAATTGTCAATTTTACCCTTGTGTCCAAATTGGACTTATGGACAGGCAATTCTAGCTATTTGATATCTTCTGAACATGATGGTAATAATTATTTCAGCATTCAGAAGAGTACTTGAAGATCCTACTATTGTCGGAGCAGCAGTTGGAAACCAAATCCCAGGCAAGTGTACATTGCCATACTTACAGTAATTTGTTTCATATTATTCTCTTGATCTATTTCTGTGATATATATGTTCAACCTAGGACCGTGTGACATTGCTTAGCGTCCGAATAATATTCGGGTGCCAACGCCATACGCGGAGTTGTGTAACGTCACCTAGAGATTGATATCGCAACCATATACATTTTCGTGCTTGCATTATCAAGTACATCATACCACAGGACACCTGACACTATTCATGAGACAGAATCTTCCTGAGTCATTCATGGTGATTCTGTATAGGCTACAGGATTATGACATATACTTTATACATATGCTTAGCTATCATTATGACTCACTGCATTAGTTAGAGGTCATGATCTTGCGTGTTATGGACATGAGACGTGTGATTACATTGGGTGGGGAGAGTGTTACCATATTAAAGGATGATTATATTATATATATATATGTAGTTTTCTAGAGGTGCCTTAGACTCTGACACAGAGCTTTGGCACAAGTTCTGGCCCTTCGAGATAAATGCTGCTATGAGTTTCTCCGACACAGAGCCTTTGGTAGTTTCAGCCTGAGTATGATTAATGCTCTCATTTGCATATTACATAGCTGGTTATATAGTTTACCCTGTTGATTCATTTATTTTTGTACTGCATTTACTTTGGCTTGAGTTATTCTTGTACCTTGCTATGTCCCATGAGGACCTGGAATCTGGATTATGTCCCTAGGTTTAGCAGAAGAGATCTACCCCGAGGTGTACGGAACAGGAGCAGACGTTGGAGTAGTAACAGTACCAGAAGACGAGGTGATCGCCGAGGATTTCTCCTGAGTATCTGCTTATTCTATACTCAGTTATTTCTGTTGTTTCTTGTTTATTAAATTGATGTATCGAACTCATTATCGGGTTGTTTCCCGAGATATGTTTTATTGAGACTTGATGTTGCTTTATATTTCATATTGATTGTATTTATTTCTGTGGATGAGATTAGTACCATAGACCCTTATTGTTGTATTACAGCTTAAGTACACCCTGATGGGTCCAATAAATTGGGTTTGTCCATTGGAGTGTGCTGCTGGCCATTGCCACATGTCTAGTCCCTCGGTATTTTGGGACTAGCGTGACAGTGTCTGGCCATCCTGTGGTGTCGATGAAGCTAGAAAAGTCCCATTTGGCGATGCGGAAAGATCAGATGAAACTGGATTGTGAGTCTGTCCATCCGGAC
Organism: Iris macrosiphon; assembly: GCA_036927795.1. NCBI lineage: Eukaryota > Viridiplantae > Streptophyta > Magnoliopsida > Asparagales > Iridaceae > Iris > Iris macrosiphon. The sequence goes on along the minus strand of JAYESA010000009.1, from coordinate 73,593,566 downwards.
CCAGAAGTCTAGAAGTCGTTGAGGCCTCCCCTCGAGTTTGGCCGTTGACTCCTGAAGGTGTGTTACCTCCGGAGATAGTACATCCACTACGCAAATCCATCTCTCTGCAAGAGGTGGACGAAACGATTAGAAGGAGTACAGGAATCAAACAGGATGCAAGCATTTTAAATAGGAAGGTTGAAAGAGAAGATGAGTTTTGGTCAAGCGTGGATGAGATCCTATACTCTATTCCTATACGCAGGCTTGTTCGGTACAGTAACGTAACCGAGACAATATATTCGAAGACCTACATGGGCCACCACAAAAATATGTCACGCCCCAGTCCCAAAATACGTAGGACTAGGAATACGCAACATGTCAGCCGTATGTATACGAAAACTCCAATGTGTTGGAAGATCGTAACACATACGTACGCTATACATGAATATCAAATCCACAAGTGGTAATATAATGTCAACACAAGTCACACGCAATCTATACCTCATGCACAACATAAATAATGAAATAGGAATAAATAACTGAATCTCAAGTATGAAGTATCAAAGAATGATAGTCGGGTGGAGACAAATCCACTGCCAATCGACTATACTAAAACTAAATGAGAGAAGAGATCAAACTCTAATATAAGATAAATGTCAATAAAAGAAATAGCAACTAGAATATCCATCAGCTGCAATGAATCAAAGGTACTCTGAAGGTAAGACCCCCTCAGTCTGGTATGAAGCGTCAGGTCCGGGTCCGTACTCCTGTGGATAATCCTGCCTGTCTATACCTGGAAAGGGACCAGGTCCTCAGAGGGACGTAACAAGATACATAGAAGCATGTCAATAAATACTGAAAATAAACATCCAATGGGTCGCCAAACCATCTACGTGAATGCACTTTGAGAACAACTTTCCAACAAGTGGGCTATCTGGCTAAAATGAGATTGGCATGATTCTTTCGGAGAATCAGGGGCCTACAAAGCATGTCGTCTTTTGAACACCAGAGGCCGTCTGATAATAATAATATATAGTGGTCGTCATGATCGCGCATCTCCGGCGGAGCGTATGGGTTACACAAGGAAAGTGCAAAGGAGCCCAAACGCCTTACTTGTTGTTCTCCCCACACCTTGCTCTAAGCATGTCATATCCATGACATGATGATACCTCTAATAACTGACAAGGCTTCTAATAATGCAATTTGTATCAGTAGTTATCCCTATCCGTTGCACGTCCTATACGTACCAGTGGCCAGCCGAGTACGCAAGTCCGTGTCCTACATGAGACTCACACTCGTGTAATAACAGTGTCATGGCCAATGAAACATAAGAATGTCTCATGATAATGGGGTGGTCTCATAAACTAGGTCAATATGCATATATATAATAAAAACAGAATACGACGCCGCCGTCGTTGCACCCAAGTTATTCTTGGACGCGCAATTTATATAACAGTTAAAATAAATGAACTAAATCATAGAAATAAAATGCATGCACCATTTAGAATATAAATCACAGTACAATGGCAAGGCATACTTGCCTGACAAGCAATCTATGTAGTGTAAGCGTCCAGACGTCAAGTACACAGGATCAGAAACTATGGCCTCTGAATAAACGTCTCCGGATGCTGAAATAAATATCACCAGCATTTTCGGAATCAGCGAGATAGCTAGAAAATACTACCCTTTCGTCCAATTTGGACACAGGGGCAAAACGGTAATGTCGGGTCAAATTGGGGTCCACTTGTGGGCCACTTTACACCAAAAAGCATGCCCGGGGTAAAGGTCTCTAAATGGAACAAATTATAGGTCAAACAAATTCTAAACGTCAATACGAACTCAACGTTATGTCCAATTTTGGATTCCGGTGAGCCGAACACAAATTTGCCTTTAAACTCAACCGTGGGACCCGCAAATAGGTGGCTTAGTCAACTATCTCAGAATCACGTGAAACTTGGGTCACAGGACCAGCGTGATATCACGAATCCAATGGCGCAAGTTTTGTCACATTCCGACGAGCGTACACAAAATAACGTGGTGTTTTGAAAAAGTCGCGATACAGGGACTTTTTACGAATACGGGTTGATTCCGACGCGCACACGCATCCAAATCAGTTTCCGCGAAAGCCCACACGTCAGGACATACATACGCGCCTTTAGGTGCAATTGGTACGCGACGGGGCAGTCCCGTTTGGCAGGGTGCGCTCCGTATCGTAATTTCTAAAGTTTTAATAACAAGTTTTTAATGATTTTTAACCCAATTTATCTTTGAATTTGGCACAAAATAAAACAATCTAATTAACATGGAATGATCTCGGTTATATAGACTTCACATAACAAAAAGTAGATTTAAATATGGAGGTCTATGGTGGGAGATAACAACCTCTAAACATAGGTGGTCGAAACAGTTTACTGTAGTTTTAAAAGATGTGATTTTTTTTCAACTTGGCCTCAATTTCTACCTAGTGTTAAACGTTGATCGATGGAAATTAATTAACAGAGTTGAGAGGGGGATAGGTTGTGATCATACCGGTGAAGACGGTTCAGAAATCGGTCGCGAGATGAGGCGAAAAACTTCTCTTGAATGAGGGGTCGTCGCTGCTCGAATCTGCGGTTGCGCTCGCGATTGCGCGGGTTTGCGCGGACGTGGCCGGCCGGAGGTGCTCCGGTGGCTGCACGAGGTGCTGCTGGAAGTCGGGGTTGGCGTCAGATTAGAGGGGATAGGTTTAGGGTTAGGGTTTTAGGATTTAGAGGTATATATATATATATATATATATATATATATATATATATATATATATATATATATATATATATATATATATATATATAGGGAGAGAGAGAGAGAGATTCGGGATACAGCGGGTGAGAGGCGCTGGTGCTGGGCCGGGGGGAGGGGGAAGCTGCTCGCGAGTTGGGGTAGTTAGTTTTCTTTAGGTTTTTTTTTTATTATTAGGTTTTTATTTGTTATTTTTTCTTTTCTTTTCTTCCTTTTCTTTTTATTTATACTATTTATATATATATATATATATATATATATATATATGGTAATAAAATTCCAGAAAATTTTTATTAGTACATTCTAAAATTATATCATCCTTCTACAAGACTTCCTAAATAAAATAAAATATAATAATAGTTTTGTTCCATAAATTCTAGATGAGTAGTTACCTAGATAATTAATTCAATTAAATTTTATTTTCTAATTAACTAAGAAAGAATGTAATTAAATTCAATGATTAATTAAATAATTATAATACTTAAAATTAGGGGGTTTACACTTATTGTTTGAGGAGATTGGTAGGTCAAAGTTGGTTGGTTATGATCCCGAGGTTTACGGTTGTTCATATTGATATTCACTCGGCCTTCATTGTGCACATGAGATTAACGAATATCGTCGTCAATCTATACATATTCCAATAGATGTTGTTGATCAACGTTGGAGACAACTATCGATAATGCCGACGGTGGAAGTTCACGATGATTTTTTTTCTTTGCCACAAGTGAAACTCCTTCACGCAAGGTGGTGTGTCGCATCAGAACCGGAGAGAAGATCCATTGAAGTTAAAATCCAAGATATTACAGTCCCGGCAACAACTCGATTGCAAGAGCCATATGTTGTTCGAACTCCTAAGGGAAGACCACACTCAAGAATGAGTAGAGCAAAAAAGAAGAAGATGGAGTCAACTAAAAGAGATCCATCCTTGTTTGAACATATTGAACGCAATTTAGAGCAAGTTGAATCAAAGTCGGTTATCGAAAGTGTGGTATTTTCGAAGAAAAAGAGTAAGCTTACTATTCGAAGGGGGAAGAAACAGAAAATGAACGATGCAGTCATGGCGGAGGGTTTAGATAACTTCTCTGATTCATATAGTCTATACATTCAAAATTTTCTACCTGAGATACGGGATTTCATTTGGTCAATTGTTGATGTTCCTAAGGATGGCTATTGTGGATATCATGCACTCGCAAGACATCTTGGCTATTCAGTTAAAGCATGATGGAGACAGGTTAGGGAAGAGCTGTACGAGGAGTTGGAGTCTCGTCTATCCTTCTATAGGCAGATACTTGGCGAAAAAATTATTGGAGATTTGTTGGCAAGCATACCTTGTACGGACACAGTTACAGGGCCAGACCATTACATGGATGTCCCGCCTGCTGCATACGTATTCTCTAATAGGTACAAGATACCTATTGTAATTATCTCAAAAGGCATTAACAATACTTTCTTTCCAATGTGCGCTCCCCCGGCCGAACACAGACTATACGATCTATGTTCGATAGGGCTTGTCGGACAATACTTTGTCATCCCAAGGTTGATCGGTCATTCTCCTATTCCTCCACCTTCTACGCTTTGGTATAAACATGCACCGGAGGAAGCGATCGCATGGATGACACCCTACACGGAAGCAATTACAGGCTATAAGAAGATGATGAAGATGGAGGATCCCAAAATCTTGCCTAAGGAATACTTTGATATTCTAATCGATTGATACATCTTATACTTCGATATCATTTTGTATGTTATGTAATGAGTCATGTATGTTGAACTGTATATTGAACTGTATGTTGTGCAATGAAAGAAATAAAACTAGAACTGTATGTTGAACTATATGATGATGAAGATGGAGGATCCCAAAATCTTGTATGTTGTGCAATGAGTCATGTATGTTGTGCAATGAGTCATGTATGTTGAACTTTGGTATCTTTTCCAACATTTATATAGATAGTTTTAACCCACTCTCTGTATAAAACTAGGACTGTCAAAATCTAGACAGTCCCACAAGCAAACAGGACGATCAAAATTTTGACAGTCCTAGTTTTAACCCACTGTGTTATATATAAAAGTAGGACTGTCAAAATCTGGACAGTCCCACAAGCTAACAGGACTGCCAAAATTATGACGGTCCTACTTTTAACCCACTGTGTTATATATAAAAGTAGGACTGTCAAAATCTGGACAGTCCCATAAGCTAACAGGACTGTCAAAATTATGACAGTCCTACTTTTAACCCACTGTGCACATTTTTATATAAAAATAGGACTGTCAAAATTTTGACAGTACCATAGGCTATCCGGACTGTCAAAAATTTGACAGTCCTAGTTTTAACCCACTGTCTGTTTGACAGTCCAATAAGCTATGTTAACTGTCAAAATTTTGACAGTCCTAGTTACTAGGACTGTCAAAATTTTGACAGTCGAATAAGCTATGTGGACTATCAAAATTTTGACAGTCCTAGTTTTAACCCACTATCTGCACATTTATATATAAAACTAGGACTGTCAGGATTTTGACAGTCCCACAAGCTATGTCGACTGTCAAAATTTTGACAGTCCTATTTTAACCCACTAGAATTTTATATATAAAACTAGGACTGTCAGGATTTTGACATCCCACAAGCTATGAGGATTGTCAAAATTTTGACAGTCCTAATTTTAACCCACTGTCTCTGCAAATTTATATATAAAACTAGGACTGTCAGGATTTTGGCAGTCCTGATAGCTATCAGGACTGTCCAGATTTTGACAGTCCTAGTTTTTAGCCACTGTCTCTGCACATTTATACATAAAAGTAGCTGTCTCGAAAGAAAAATAAATAACCAACAACGGTATAAAAGTTTAACAACTGTATAAAAGTTTTTCTTCAAACATGTCTCCAAACACAAACTGTATGAAAGTTTTACAACTTAAACAAGTCTCGAAACAAAACATAACCAATCAAAAATTCCAACAAAACATAACCAGTCAAAGTTTTAAAACTTAAAAGTTTTACATGTCTCGAAACACAAACTGTAGCAAAGTTTTACATGTCTTGAAACATGGTCTAAACTTTATGGTACCTTTTTGTACGTTGCTCTCTATTTTCCAAGAAAGAAAAATCTTCAGTGTTGTCAATTTATTGTAGCTCATCATTGATTTTCATATAATTCGTACCCTGGCAACTTACGAGGCTTCTTCCCAACTTCTTAACTTTCCTAACCTATTGATGAGAATTCATAAAATTTGTTAGGTTATAAACATTTACATATATCAAATTGAAAGTTGGTTGCCTCACCATCTTGACCAATGCAGTATACAAGACAGATTTGGCGGGAAGATCTGATGGTACACGCACAATATAGCCTCCGCGTTTGAACAACGTAGGTAGTCTGACACCAGCATAGTAGGCGAGGTAGTCGTCACTACATTCCGTCATATTTATTGCTACTTGTCGTTCAGTTTCTCTAATAACGTGACGTTGCCACTCAGTGAAGAAGTCTGAGACCCAGTTGAACGCCGCAGGAATATAGTTTAACGGTTTTGTACCTCGTGGAGCAGTTATCATTTTTAATGTGCGCTTCGGGACTGTTTGTACGTAGCCAAACTGACGGAGCACTCTATCAGACATATAAGGCTCCTCGATTTCATGACAACTTATCAGACCGTGATATAAAGCGACTGGTTGCAATGGACGACTAGTCTGTCGCAAATCACGATATAGATCACAAACAATCTGCAACGCATAAAATTTAGCATAACGTAATTTAGTAAATTATTACCAAACATTAAAAAATTATCTCTCAATTCACCTCTTCTATCGTCATATCTTCAAGTGCATTTCGTAGGGCGGCCAATGTGTGTGGACGTTTGGCATCTTCCTTAGTTGGCTTCCATTTGCACATTCTAGGAAGGTGCTCGTCATACCCTCGGTTAAGTTTAGCCCGCTGCAGGGTTGAAAAGTGCTCGTATATCCATGCCTTCAGGTAACCAAGTTAAAAAAAATTAGTCCAAAAATTAACAACAAATTTTTTTTATGTATACAAGTTGACAAAGATATATCTATACATGGAGTAGAGTCTGGCATCCGAATATTGTCTTGGAACCGACGCAGGATGCCGCACCAAGCTCGCGGTAAAGGTATGCTAGTATACCGCTTCCCCAAGATATTTCTTCCACCGTGTCTATGTCGTCAAAATTCAGGAGATATTTGGCATGTATCGATGTTCCAGACTTATCCATAATGCTGGCTGCCCCTAAGATGAACTGCATATATCCACAGACCACATTATCGCTATTATCCACTTTAGGGTCCGGATCAACGAATGTCTCCTCCAAATATTTTAAAGGAAGTCTGTACGACTTCTTGAAGTCTCGAAGGGTGGTAAAACTAGCCGCATCAACTCCCAGACACCCTGATACATAATCCACGATATGGTCGTAAAAGTTGATGCTCGATTCGTCAAAAGTATGATTCATCATGACTCGACCATCAACCCTAAGATCCAATATATGATGGACGTCATCAAGGGTAATCGTCAACTCCCCGTTTGGTAGATGGAAAGTGTTGGTTTCTGGATGCCATCGTTCTATAAATGCCGATATGAGTGCATTATCCACCGTCGTATATGAGTAGTTACCCAAATATTGTAAACCAGTGGGAATGATTTTAGCCTTCACATCGTCTCCCAAAAGTTCAAACCCCCATGTATTGTACTTTTTGTCGTGGTTGATCACCGTTAACATACGAGAACTCTCCTGAAAAGTAAACAATTGGATGAACGTATACCTATATATAAAATGTAGTTATCTATAAATAATTGGATGAACTTAGAACTTACAACTATATATAAAATTATCATAACGTAATGTACTTACCGGATTGTTCTATTTTGGTATGCAATATGGTTCTCGATCGACGGCAACATAAAGCAACCGTTTGGACGAGTCTCGACTGGACTATCTGGCTGCTGAGAAGGTCCTGAACCATCAGTAGGCCAGTTTCTGAGGGTTTGTGGCAGAGTCTCGACATGACTATCTGCATGCTGAGAAGGTCATGAACCATCAGTTGCCCGATTTTGGACAGTTGGTATGTCCTCATCGGAGGAGGAAGAAGAACCAGAAATACTAGGAGTATTAGGAACACGTCTCTTCGAATGAGTTACAGTCTTCTTCGTCAGTCGACGTTTCCTAACTTCAGGGCGTGCCTCGGGGTCGCGGATAGTGAGAGCTGGTTCAACAGTACGCTGAACATTGCGTTCCTTACGCATCGACGCAGTAGGGCGTCTTCTTATGATACCTTCATCCTCAATGCCCTTCCGAGGGTCGTAACTATAAGACAAAAAAGATATATATTTTAACATCCCAAAATAAATTCAATATTCTTGACTGTAGAAATTTCTACAGTCCTATATGTATACAGGACTGTAGAAATTTTTACAGTCCTAAATGTATACAGGACTGTTGAAATTTCTACAGTCCACAATGTATATAGGACTGTAGAAATTTCTACAGTCCTGTATGGTTCTGTTCCATACGTTTAACGGATGTCGAACATGTATGCCCTAAAATCGGGTACGAGACTCCAGAAAAACGTCGAAACTATATCCGAAACTACATTCAGGACTTGTATGCCCTAATTTTAAGATTGGAAAGATAATTTTTGGAAATTTTTCGAAATGCAATAGAAATTATTATAATTTTTGAAAAATTTTCGAAATGCAATAGAACAAGGAGAAGGAAGAATTGTACCTTGATTCTTTTGAGAGTTTGGGAGCCATCGACAAGGAGGAGGAGGGCTCCGACAAGAAAGGGAGGAGGGGGGAGGGCTCCGGTGGAGGTTTGGAGGGTTTGAGAGGAGAGTTTAATGTTTGGACTAGTATGAGTAAACTTTTGGGCTAGTATGAGTAAACTTCATTCATTAATGGGCTAGCCCCAATCCTGGGCTAGCCCCAAGTATATTTAGTAGTGCCCTTATTACCAGCCATATAAAAATGGCATCCATAAAACAATTTACCAAGGACAAGTGAGTCATCCTAAGAGTATGATGAGCATGGGAGAGCAAGGGAGGGCATGGGACTAGCCACTCCATGGGGGTGTGGTATTAATTGGGGGGGGGGGGGGGGGGGGGGGTTAGGTAGCATTAATGAATAGTAATATTTCCTTAGTGATGCTTAGGCTTTAATCGAAAACTCTTAACACTAATCTAACTTGATTAATACTAACTAATTAACTATTAATAATTCAAAAATCAAGTGAATGATTAAGAAAGCATCTAAAAATAATAATAATAATTTATACAATAATAAATATTATTATGCTATGGAAAATTTGGAAGTTTGAAATATTATAGTGCTAAAAGAAAATTTTGTACAACTTATCGAAAGAATTTTTTTTTAATAATAATAATAATATTATCATTATTATTATTATTATTATTATTAATAGAATAATGTTTGAGACACATCTATGGCAGTAGTTCTATGTCAAGTATTTAAAAAAAAATTTAATCTACAATTCTTCTGATTAACCGAACATATAACAAATCCTAAATTAGATTTAATATTTAAATTATATTTGAACTGTATTTACCTAAACATATATCCAAAATTATAAAAATATATTTATAATAAATTATAATTAAAATATATTCAAATTATATTTAAAATAATTAAAATATATTCAAATTATATTTAAAATATTTTAACATAATTTAAATTTTTATCTATTTTTTTAATAATAGACCCAACGACAGAGACCGGATCAGCGAATACCGGACAGAAAGAAACCGGACAGCAGACTCGAGTGCCTCTCCAGTAAGCACATAGTGGAGGGGAGGGGAGGGGACCAAGGCGTCGCTCAAGAGGAGAGGCTCGACATGGACTACGTCGACGTCATCTAGTCCGACTTGGCCACGCCCATCGAGGAGACCGTAAGGACGATGAACTTCGTGATCGATAACGGCTGGGCTGTTCTACTGGGGGACCAGCGAGTGGTCGGCGCAGCAGATCACGGAGGCCGCGTGGGCGGCGGCGGAGAGGCTGGATCTCGTCGGCCCGGTCGTCGAGCAGCCATCTGTGTTAGGTCTCTTCCCCATTTGACCAGGGATAGGAGGAGACCTAAATGATCCAGCCATTAATGGTGGAACTATGGTCTGTTATTGAAGAAGAAGAAGAAGAAGAAGCAGTTTGTTACAGTTCAAGAAGAAGAACAATAAAAGCTAAGTATTCATTTCTCTCATACATCATCATTCTCTCTTCTCCCTACTATTTATATGTTCTGATGTAACCCATCTGGTTTGGCAGTTACGACAGTTGGTTGAGCTGGATCCTTTGGCTGAGCTGGACCCTCTGATGCTGCTGACGTGGCAGAGTGGAATGACTTGGTATATGAGTGCAACTTTCCTCTGCTATTACTGATCTTTATCTTCTGCACCCTATGGCTATGGAGTAGAAGTTAATACATCATATATGTATCAATATTCCCTTCCTCAATTTGACCTTGTCTCAAGGTCAAAGGAGGGAAATTTTCTGATGAATTCCTCGTATGGAACCCACTGAGCCTGGTCAGCAAACATGTCCTTCCACTGAATGAGCAATTCAGTAGCAGCCCCATTTCCCTTTTGCACCATCCTCCTGTCCAAGACTAACTGTGGTTCCAAGACTGCTTCTTCATGTAGTGTAGGGGTACCCTCTTGTACTGAGACTCTTCTACTGAGTTTAGTCTTCAATTGAAATACATGAAAAACAGGATGTATGAGGGAGTCATCTGGAAGGAGTAACTTATAAGCAGCATGCCCTACTTTAGCAGACACCTGGTAGGGGCCAACAAACTTTGGAGAAAGTTTTTGGGGTCTTCTATTACCCACATATATCTGTCTATAGGGTTGAAGTCTGAGGTAGACCCAATCCCCCACCTCGAAAGACCTATCAGTTCTGTGCAAATCAGCCATTTTCTTCATCCTATCCCATCAATAAATTGTCTTTTAACAACTGCAAGGCATTATCTCTTGAAGCCAATGTTTCTGCCACTTCTTTGTCTAAGGTTAACTCAGGAATGTAAGTCAGTAAGTTGGGAGGGGGTCTCCCATAAACTGCCTCAAAGGGGGTAACCTTGGTGGCTGAGTGCCAGTTGGTGTTAAACCAATACTCAGCCCATAATAGATGTCTAGACCATTCCTTAGGTTTATGGCTACAAAAACATCTTAAGTAGCTCTCAATACACCTGTTAGTTACCTCTGACTGTCCATCTGATTGTGGGTGGTAGGAAGTGTTGTACTTAAGATGTGTTCCCTGTATTTTGAAGAGCTCTTTCCAAAATAAACTGGTGAAGATAGCATCCCTATCAGAGACAATCGATTTGGGCATCCCATGTAATTTGAAAACTCCATTCATGAACACCTGGGCAACACTCTGGGCTGTATAAGGGTGACTCAAGGCAAAGAGATGTATATACTTTGTGAGTCTATCCACTACTACAAATATAGTGGAATTTTGGTAACTAGAGGGCAACCCTTCTATGAAATCCATAGAAATATCCTCCCAAACTGCATTGGGGATAGATAAAGGCTGTAACAACCCTGCAGGAGATGTAGTCTCAGCTTTGTTCCTCTGGCAAGTGTCACAAGTCTGGATATATGTTTGAACACTCTTCTTCATTCCTTTCCAATAGCAAGCCTTCCTTAATCTTTGTAGTGTCTTGGTAAAGCCAGAATGGCCTGCTGTCAATGTATCATGGTGCTCCTTGAGCATAGTAAGAACAAACTCTGAGTGGGGATCAATGAGAAGCTTGTTTTTATAGTATAACAATCCATTCCTTAAGAAAAATTGTTAGGATCTAGCTGATGATGGGACCATTTGTTCAAGTGCTCTTGATAAAATGTGGATTGTTGCATCTGATCCTTAAAATGCTGAAGCCATTTTGTGCTTACTACTGATATGGCAGCCAAAGTATGAGCTTCAGTAAGGTTTGGAGCTTTAGACATAATGCTACATTCCACCCTTGACAAACTATTAGCTGCTCGATTTTCCCTCCCTTTTTTATACTCCACTATGAAGTTATAACAATGTAATTTAAGGAGCCACTTGTATTGGGCATCTGTATATACCCTTTGCTCTAACATGTGCTTCAACGCTTGGTGGTCTGTTTTGATCAAAAAATTTCTTCCCCATAAGTAGTGGTTCCACTTCTTAACTGCTAACAGGATAGCAAGCATCTCCTTCTCATAAGTAGATAGAACAGTGCATCTACCCTTGATGGTTTGGCTTAAGTAAGCTATGGGTCTCCCTTTTTGCATTAAGTCTGCCCCAATTCCTGTGCTAGATGCATCACATTCAAGTGTGAATTCCTCAGTAAAATCTGGCATGGCCAGGACTGGTGGTTGAGTTAGGGCTGTTTTCAGTTGTTCAAAAGAGCTCTGAGCTTCTGGACTCCATTTGTAAGCATTTTTCCTGAGGAGGCTTGTGAGAGATTCAGCAATAGACCCATATCCTTGAATAAATTTTCTATAATAGCCTGTGAGGCCAAGGAAGCCTCTTAGTTCCTTCAGATTCTTAGGGGTAGGCTACCCCATTACTGCTTGGATCTTCCCTTAGTCCACTTGCAACCCATGTTCAGAGATGGTGTGACCCAAGTAAGACACATGTTTTTGTGCAAAGAAACATTTACTTTTCTTGATCTTGAGTTGGTGCCTGTGTAATACTTTGAAGACTTCCTCTAAGTGCAGATAATGGCTCTCCATACTAGGGCTGTAAATGAGAATATCATCAAAAAACACCAACACAAATTTCCTGAGAAATGCTTTAAAAACATCATCCATCATGGCTTGGAATGTTGAGGGGGCATTAGTGAGGCCAAAGGGCATAACTAGAAACTCATAGTGACCCTCGTGTGTCCTAAAAGCTGTCTTGTGTGTGTCCTCCTCTGCCATCCTAACTTGATGATATCCAGCTCTTAGATCTAGTTTAGAAAAAAAAAATTGCACCATGTAATTCATCAAAAAGCTCTTTTATGAAGGGAATAGGGAACTTATCTTTAATGGTGTTCTGATTTAGTGCCCTGTAGTCAATGCACATTCTCCATGTGCCATCATTCTTCTTAACTAGTATCACTGGTGAGGAGTAGGAGCTTGTGCTGGGTTTGATAATTCCAGAATCCAGCATCTCTTGCACTTGTTTTTCAATCTCATTTTTGTGAATATATGGATGTCTGTAGGGTCTTGTACAGACAGGCAGTGATCCTGGCATTAAAGGAACCTTGTGATCATAGGCTCTCTTAGGTGGTAACCCTTTTGGCTCATCAAACAGGTGTTCATAGCTTCTTAGTAGGGCTGATGCTCTTGCTTCACTTCCTTCTGTGTCACGACCCGCACCCGAAAAATCGGGCATGAGTCGTGGGTACGTCCAGCCTACGCCGCAGCATCGGCGGTAGAACGTTGTCTAGGTCTACTATATAGCTAACAATCTCACACAACAATATAAGTACCTGCCAAGATCTCAACTCCAAACGGAGGAACAATATGATAAAGATAATACAAATACTCAATCACGATCTAAGCACGATAAGATAACAAGGAAGTCTAACAACTACAAAGTCTAAACAACAACTACTACTAAAGACAGCAACAATAATAATAATAACAACAATATCCTGAATCAAAAACAATACAAAGTCTCAAACCAAAAGCCGGGGACAAATCCGGTACCAAAAGCTAATAATACAACTGAGGTCCTAGTGATCCCGGCTACCAATCCGGAAATCACTCCTGAACTAGGGGGTCCCTGTCTGCACCATCGACAGGCTGAGGTCCATAAAACGTCGGACACCAATCTTCTGGATCCTCTGAAAATATATCCAGTCAGGATTGGAGCAAGTACACCTCTAACAGCAGTTCCAGTTAAATGATAAAAACTATAAAGCAGTTGTAGCAAGTAGCACAAGGTGAAGGAAATGAAGTATGAACAAAAATATATATATATATATATATATATCTGGCAACTAGTGCATAAAGGTAAAGATGCATGAAAATCAGAAACAAGATAATAATGACTGCAGGATACAAGAAATCTAAACTAAGAGCAAGTGTGTGCACAATAACGTGAAGTGAGTCCAGCAAGAGTAAATATAATGAGTCAAGTCCATAAAGTATAAGTGAGACCAGTCAAGAAGTGTAAGTGAGTCCAGACTAGAAAGAATGAACTAGTGTCTCTGAAATACCTGTTTCGACATGTAAACGGCTAGGGGTAAGTACGGCTCACCGCACACTGGGTGTGCAGCTGCTATCATTCCAGATTAGACCAGAGGGAGTGATTCCAGATTTGGGAATGTTTACATGTCTACTCGAGTATTTCTCCGCCCCGACTAGTACAAGTGAATACAAGATCCGACACGTAAAATAAACATGAGTCCAGCCAGAAACATGAGTGATGCCCGTAGTGAGTCATGATGTGATGCCAGTAGGTGATTCCAGAAATAGAGGCCATACATGAAATATACGTGTCGCAAGTAAATGAATCCAGAAATACTAGTCAGTGTCGTGCCAGAAAATCAGATAATACTATACTAGAAGTTGAATCATAATAATTATCAGATAATGAAAACTATCAGAGAATGTACTCGCCTGACGTCCTGAGCAACTGGCGAGGATCGAGGTCCGAACTGACGTCGCGAAGACCTAATATGGAAATCCAAGGTTACTTGGTGCTCTAGAGAGATAAACGCATTTAAATAAACTAAAAACAAGCTTCTAGGCCTTTTCTAGGTCAAACCGGTCCATTCTAGGTCAAAAAGTCAACTCGGAGTCCAAAAAGTCAACTCTAAGTCAAAACTAGGTCAAAGGTTGACTTTGCCGGCCAACCGGGTCAACTCTAGGTCAAACTAGGGTGCCCCTAAAATTCTAGGTCAAAACTAGCTCATTAAGCTAGTAAACCCACAAACTCGCCTCTTTGAGATACCGGGATATCCTCGGTATCCGATATCTCAAATCCAATATCTCGTCCCGATACCCAATACCTTGAGTATCTCAAGGTATTGAGATATCTCTAGCCTTACCCCTCTCTAACTCTAACTAACTAGCTAACTATCTATATATATACTTATATATACTACTATATGTAAACATCAATATATATATATATATATATATATATATAACCTAGTATATAGGCAATACCTCATCTCCGATACCTCAACTTACCTTCAATACCTCAAGGTATTGAAATCCAATTCCTTACCTCGCCCTTCTCATCTCACTATATATATATATATATATATATATATATATACCTATCTATCTATTACCCGTCTATATAAATACCTATCCATCTATCTACCCGTCTATATAGTCATTTGCTCAAACAGTAGAATACTTTTGGAGTAATTCTGAGAGCAAAGAATAAAAGCAAATGCAAGGACAATGACCAGAAATTTGTTGGTCAAACTTGCTCTTCCTTTGTAGAAGTTTTTGTGGTGTCATCAAGCTTTTGGCCAAGTGAAGGGTGATCCCAATTTAAAAGTATTAGAATTTATTCAGACTGCCCAAGGAACTAGGGAGGCTGATCAGACATCTTTTTAGTAAAAATAAATTGAGGCACACAGAAGCGGATATAGCTTCTACTTTTAAATGGGATCTTTGGGTTTCCCATAACTGGTACCACATGTAATTGAAACTCGAAGGAGGTCTGAAATTATAGTTCACATAAAATCCTGTGAAACTATATCCAGCATAAATCTGTCATCTCCTGTTACTGTAACATGTTATTATTGCCTGTCACTTGTTAAGTTAGTGATTTTATTGGGCAGAATGAGGCAAAAGTTAAAGAAAGATAAATCACTATAATGAATTCTTTATTGAGTGTGTTGTGGAATGTCATTCTGATAGTGACAATAAGGTAATAAAGATTGCAATTCTAGTTACTGTATAAGGCTCTTATCTTTTTTTTTTCTCCCTTGTTTCATAGGTCCATCTCTGTGAACATTCAGGTCTGATTCCCCTTTTACGCTATCTTAGTAATTGATGCCCGTTGATGAGACTATATTACAAGTTTACAACTAAGTCGATTGGGATGATAAGAGTAATGCCAGCAATTAATCAGTTTTGCATATTTTTCTTTATTTCACCACGGAATGTTGTGAAACTGTGACTAATAATTTAAACATAACTCAACATGATTTTGTTAAATTGGAAACATCATCCTCATTCTTTGGTTTAATTTATATTGGCTGTAATTCCTCTCGTAACATTTTCATATCTCACAGTACCAATGGCTTCCATAGAAAATGGGAACATTCCACAATAGTAATATTTTGATGATAGATCCTGTCTGCTAAAGTTTTGGAGCACTATCGCATAATGGCTTTGAAAGGAAGATTTGTTTTGAACTTTTGATATGAGGGAAGTACTTGCTTAGCATATATAATATTTCTCCATGTTTAATAGTTCTTTCAGTTTTGGTGTTCCTTTTATTTACTTTTACAAGGTTATGTATTATGCAAGTGTATCACCACAATCTTTAAATAAAATGTGTGTACTTGAACGAAAATTAGTTGCATTTCTGACGAAGGTTATATATCCTGCAGAATCTTGCTAGCAGATCGCTGGTTGATGATACCCTAAAGAAGGTCAACAAATTGAAATCCATTGCAGACGAGCTAGGTGTAGCTCTTCCCCAACTTGCAATTGCTTGGTGTGCATCGAATCCAAATGTCTCATTAGTTATTACCGGTGCAACAAAGGAGTATCAGGTTGATATTTTTATCAATTCCACTCATGCATTTGTTCTGAGATTTTTTTTAATTACACCAAAGGGATATATTTGTTATGAGATATGACAAGTTCTATTTCTAGTTTAAATACGTTTTTTTTCCATAATACCAGGGGAGAAAGAAACTCTTTTACTTGATGCATCATTGTTTAGTTTTGATGCTGATTCATTGAAATTGCTTACACTTTACAACTATTGGCCTACGTCTGACTGTAATTTAAGTTATCCTGAAATATTTAGTCCGAGTGTGAAGCTAATTCAGAAGAGAAGCTATTAAACTATTTACCATCATCTTCAGAACCGATCATGTATTTTCTGAGCTACTAGTTCCCTTGGATTGCGTAAACCATTTGTTATCTGTGATTTATTGAAGAACCATAAATAAATGCCTATAGCTCTCAAATGTGGTTTGATCAACTTTGGCATGGCCAGACCTGCAATTTTTTGCAATTTAGATGGTATAGAACCACACAATGGATTGGCAATTCAAGGTTAATTTTTAAACAAAATAAGTTTGTTGGAAGTAACCTTTTAACCATTCGCATATGGGATTACTGCAACTTCCCTTCCTTAATACGGATATATGAGTTTAGCGGAATTGAGAAAGGATATTAGCTCTAAATCTAGTCTTCTGTGAAGCTAGGCTGTATCACAGTAGGCTGGCTAGAAACTAGACTTACGTTCCCATGTAGTATTTATTTTTCTGCTGCTCACCCATTCTTCAAGCTCCTGTCGTCAGTGCTGCGCTGTGCAGTCCGGTGCCCTGCCATACTGCTGCCCTTGTCCAGTCTTTGCTGCACCTTCTCCTGCATCACTTGCCCTTTAATAGGGCTGAATGGAAGATGAAGGTTCATCTAATTCACCCACAAAATTTTGGACAAGGGCTTTGTTATTTTCGGTGTTGCTCTCT
This sequence comes from Iris macrosiphon, assembly GCA_036927795.1. Classification (NCBI taxonomy): domain Eukaryota; kingdom Viridiplantae; phylum Streptophyta; class Magnoliopsida; order Asparagales; family Iridaceae; genus Iris; species Iris macrosiphon. The sequence goes on along the minus strand of JAYESA010000009.1, from coordinate 73,576,161 downwards.
ATGTGTAGAAGAAGCAACAATCACCGAGTCTCTTAAAGTGCTCATTATTTTAATACCTGACAGTACGATTTGGTTGATAGAGAAGACTGAATAAGTACTTGCAACCAACTGTTAGCCACCGTAAATTCAAATGAATAAGTCATCATGTCCCATTATTTTTATCATTACAATATTGGAAGCCTTCATTGTAGAAAAAGGCTTATAAGGCTAGAACTATTTTTGACAAAATTTATCCCAATATGTCAAGGCAGCTGGGTCATTTACTCTGAAGAATTGGATTTGGGCATTTGTTTTGATTTTATTGTGCTCGATGCTCTGATTCTAGCTATTGTAGGCCCCAAGTGGCTATATCCACCTACATAGTTTGGCATTAAAAATGCTCTCTTACAATTTTAAATAATTCGTAGTTCTTTTGCGCAACTCAGTTCGCTGCATGCTCAATACATACCCTTATGTTAAGAAAACTGTGAAGTATTTGAAGACCATATGATTATTTATATTGATGCCAGCCATAGGTAAGATCTGATACTCAATACTTGCGACCAACTGTTAGCCACCGTAATAAAAATGAATAAGTCATCATGTCCCATTATTTTTATCATTACAATATTGGAAGCCTTCATTGTAGAAAAAGGCTTATAAGGCTAGAACTATTTGTGACAAAATTTGTTGCCAGCCATAGGTAAGATCTGATCTGATAATACTTGCAACCAACTGTTAGCCACCGTAATAAAAACGAATAAGTCATCATGTCCCATTATTTTTATCATTACAATATTGGAAGCCTTCATTGTAGAAAAAGGCTTATAAGGCTAGAACTATTTGTGACAAAATTTATCCCAATATGTCAAGGCATCTGGGTCATTTGAATAATTCCTTTACTCTGAAGAATTGGATTGGGCATTTGTTTTGATTTTATTGTGCTCGATGCTGATTCTAGCTATTGTAGCCCCCAAGAGGCCTACATCCACCTATATATTTTGCATTAAAATGCTCTCTTACAATTTTAAATAATTTGTAGTTCTTTTGCGTAACTCAGTTCGCTGCATGCTGAATACACACACCCTTATGTTAAGAGAACTGTGAAGTATTTGAAGACCATATGAAATCCTAAGTCACACAGATCTAGGACCTATTCTTTTCTTGGTCTTGTATTTGTAGAAGTCCCCCGACTAATCGTTTTTTGGCCGAATAACAACCCCAATTGTGTTGAACCTTCTTTCTACGGTCTACCCTCTTTCTCGATATCCCAATTCTAGTGTTCGTTAGCAGAAGTAGAGATAGGGGGAGATAGGATTTCTTATAACATTTATGTGAAAATGACAGAAGCCGCTATAAAGGGAAGAAGCACATCCTGCACCTTCACCTGCGAAGCACTACACTCCTGCTTACGAAAGACTACTTTCCAAGCGAACTACTGAAGATAGACTTTACTGATATTTATGTTATGAAAGAAAGAGTACGAAAATGGGAAAAAAGAATTAGTTTTACACTTATTTTGATCTTATAAAAAAGTAAAGTTCCTCCCCCACCTCCAATATTTGTCAACACAGTGTAGGTAAAGTCAATATTTAGCTCATTCACATAAAGATTTCGTCATTGAACACCAATGGTCAATTATTGGTATCCCCAAGGACCTCAGTGCAGAAGTCGAGATTGAGCAGCTTCCCGCCTGCTCCTGATAAGGCTGAAAGGAGAACCCTCAGCCTTCGATCAAGCCAAAGAAAGAGAAAATCACAAGACTATGTGAAGCTTATAGCTTTTCTTGTCCAATTGCAACAACTAACTCGAATTCTTTTCCATTCCATGAAAGCGAAGGCAGCTCTCTGGGTCCGTACCGACGCTGGGGTGCAAAAGCATGGGGAGCAAATGGGATTAGATACCCCAGTAGTCCATGCCATAATTATCAGCATTAGTATTTTTTTTCTCGTCTCCGCGGGTTTATCCGCTATAATTACCAAGAAAGGGTCCGAGAAAATCTCGAGGACACTATAATCGAGAAAATTAGTCAACATCTGATCTTTTTTCGCAATATGGGCTGAGCCGAAGAGACTTATTCAATGGTCACTGCTAACCGTTTTTGGTTCCAAATCTTTGGGGTTGTTTTTTCCAATAAACGTTGGTTACATTTTTTTATGTTATTTGTATAAGAATTGGGGATCAGATGCGGGCGAAATTTCCGCCAATGGTTGAGATGGGGGTCCGGACCCCTAAGAGTGAGCAGAAAAGGGAGGAGGAAAGAGGCCCTGGTGAACCGTCATAGTAAGTCAATCGGTCTGGGTACCCTCGGATCATCCCTTCATTTCACCGTAGGATTATAATGAATAAGGATGACCGGGCCGATCAGGTTGTTAAGATTTATTTGTCTTTATTTATATTGTTGCCAGCCATAGGTAAGATCTGATACCAAATACCAGATGACTAGCAATTGGTGTTCAAAGATTTGTTCATAATTTAAAAAATTGTGGGCATTGTTTAGAAATTATTCATAATTGTTTTTCTGCAACTTGGTCTAGTGCATGTTCGAAGCATACTTTATGCTAGGTAATTCTGAACTCTGAAGTATTTAATGACCATGTGATTATTATATGATGTTGTCAGCCATAGGTAAGATCTGATACCAAAATATGATGAATAGCAAGACAAATGTTGCAGTGCCCCTAACCATTTTCAGTGTAACCGCCTACTAATGAGAGAGAAATATCAAATACTGATTCTAGTGCTTACATTTTAGAACCCTTTTGGAGCTATAACAATACAAAATGTCATCTGTTTTTTTAGTTTATATATGTTCTAGAACTAGACTTCAGATAAATTGGCCTTGAACTATACACAGGACTAAGGATATTTCTGCTAATGTCTAGAAATTGTAGTGATTGTGTCCTTTGTAGTTGTAAGAAGTGATTAATGAGATTGTTACATTGGCCTTGAAGTTGGAACCTTGAAAACAGTAAGGTTTATGATGCTTCCTCATTTCTGGTTCATTGGTTCAGTCATATGTCTGTCCATCCCGTCTGATCAGCTTTGGCAAAAAAAAAAAATCAAGCCAATTATTTAAAATTCATCTAATGCTTGAACCTTTTTCTTCCAAACATAACAGATCATAGAGAACATGAAGGCTGTTGATGTTATTCCTAAATTGACGCCGGATGTACTGGAGAAGATTGAGGCAGCAGTCCAGAGCAAACCCAAGCGTCCAGATTCATACAGGTAAGTCTCTTCTTTGTGTGCCATACACATTCCGCAGTGAGATAGAAGTGGAGTGTTGCTCGGGAGCATGATGATTGTGGAATTCGTCAAACTGGGTATTGTTTTACCAGTTTTTTAAGGATCTTTTTACTATTTGCCAGTCAAAGTTGGATTGTGTATGGTCTGAAGGTTCTCAATGATATATTTGTATTTGTTTGAGACGATATTTGGGATTGGTGAACTCTTCATATGGTGCCAAACTTGAGCTCTATGTATTATTAAATAGTTTTCTTTAAAGTTAAATCTCAAAGGTCTGATTGCTTCATAAAGGGCATCCTATATCAGGATGTTCAGTGGACTCCCATCATTGTACACCTCTAGAGTTAAGAATCCTGGCTGCTAACTGGAACTGGTATGATCATGGTGAGATGAGTACTTCTTGACCCTTCCTCTCATCCTTGACAAAATTCCTCTTCTGCATAATATGGGTTTTGAAGCTGCAACAATTATGTGCTTACCAACTAAGATGCCATCTTAGAGTCGTTAAACATGATCATTGTTGGAATTGAAGCATAATCGTCGGATTGGGATTCAGCTAGTGAATCCTGTCACGTAAACGAGATGCACTTTGTCCCCCATATTTTTTTCGGTACACCTATATTCCTGCATTCTACAAGAACTTTAGTGTTATGTTCTTCCGAGGCACATTTACGCATTTTTTACGAAATGTTATCATGAAGCTAAGACGATATGTGTATTGTTTGCGGAGGAAGTAGGTATTGTGTGGATGTGCAATATTTTTGTGTCATCCGTCTCCAATAATACACAAGGGTCATGAGTGTTCCATTTGCCTTCATAATCACTGCTATTTGTTCAGCCATTTGCCTTCATAATCAATGAAGCAAACCACACACCTGGTGCTTTATATCCTGCAAAACTAGTTCCACCTAGTGAATATTCCTGCTTTTATCACCCCTATTCAGGTTTTTCGGCATATATTACATACCATGCCTCTAAGGACACTGTTCATGTGGGTTTCTTATCATGGTGGTCTGCAGCAACCCCCAAAAGTTTACTTTTCCTGATAATTAGGAGGATGACTTTTAGCAAGATGATAAACCTATAGTGGACATTCATCTCATCAGTAACTTGTTTTTAGCTGCGGTGTCATCTTTCTTGCATTGTTCCATATCTGTATGGAACTATTTAGAGATTTCGTCTATTGACTTCCCCTTGCCTTCTGGCAGAATTCTTGATCTATATCTAGTTGGCTTCTCGGTTAAATCTCTCCGTTGTACTCTGTTGGCAGGTGAACTTTGGGTTCCATTACCTGCAACCCACCATTTCAGCCCCACAAGATTTTCCTCTCAGCCTAAGTTCCAGTATGTTGGGATTTGTGAAGGTTGGCGTGATAATGTGTATAATGTATATGGAATCCATGACGTAGCTCTCTGATAAATGCTGAAGCTAGTACATCGTTGGCTAACAATGTACATAGATACATTCTCTCCTGGGGAAAAAATGCTTATACATACACCTGATATACCGTAGAACTTGGTTTATCAATATGAATATGATACCAAAATGACGATTTGTTTTAATGTATTTTGAAGTATCCTTGTCATGTTTGATATGTCAATACACAGAAATTTGAGTTACTGTGCTTTCTAGATGCCAACCTCATATTATATCTTTGAGGGATCATGCCAGTTGCTTCTGTATTTGGATTTTATGTAAAAATTTACAGTGTTGGTACCATTTTTTGAGGCAGTGCCTTTGCAGTGTCTGCAATGGCAGAGCATCTACTCACTCGCTTGCTCCTTTTGAGTTATCACTTCAATTCAATCATGGGTCAGTGGAGTAGTGTCTCATTGGCCCCTCCGGTCCAGACTTTTGTCTTCATAGAAGAGAGAGGTGCTGTGACCATTGACAACAGCTGGTCCTCTTTATTTCACTTCTCCATGTCCATGGAGCAGGCAGGAAACAGTAGGAAAAAGGTTTTGCACAAAAAGAAGAGAGAGGGGCTGATTGCTCTCTTTGTACTTTCACTGAGAGCAGTGCAACATTTGAATGAGAGCTCAACTTTGTTTGTTCCCATCCTCCTTGGGTCTGAATTCTTGATTTCTTCACTACTTCTCACGGGCTCTCTTGTAAAATGTGTTACTGCACTTTGAAATCTTCAAAAGATGGGTCAGTGCAACAAATGCAGCAGCAGCAGTAGCATTTTACAAGGAGAGTAAGCCTAATTAGATCATTGATCTTGTACCAATTTGGGCATTATAGAGTTGTAGTCCAGATTTATAAGCAGAATCATCTTTGCAGCCGAACAAATATATAAAGGAAAAAAGAGAGGAGAAGATTGTCTGACTGCATTTCCACTTCGACGAATAAAACAGTCAAGCAGTAGTCAGGACTATCAAGTCCAGGTCTTGATGCTAAGATGCGCTATGAATGCGGTGCAATCCGAACCGGAGTTGACCCATGAGGTATAATATTGGACTGGACCAATATGCCTTAAAAGAAATTTTTCTGAACTAATCCCAATAATATATATCTCATGATCTCACTTTCCGATGTAGGACTAAATTATCAACTGCTTTTGAACGCTCAACCAGAGATGCGGCCAGATTTCTCGTGAAGGAGATGAAAATTTTGAACTCATCCCGCAAAAAAAGCCAGGTCCACATGAGGATGCACCCTGTCAGTCCAAGCTATATAATCGAAGCAAATACATTGAACAATGCACCATAGAACATTTTAGCATAACTGAAGAAACATTCTGAATCAAAACCTTGAGCAACATAAACCTAAGCACCAAAAAAAGCCTATAATGGCGAACAAGAAATGGAATGGGAGCCAGAAATAGCCATCTTCCATTAGCCAAAAGGGCAACACACTACTGCTTTTGCATCCTTCAAACTTCCAGCAAACCAAAAAAAAAAACACATTATTTACAGTATCTAGAGCATTGTCCAAACTGGTGGTGACCTGGAAGTTGAGTTACAAATCCACCCAACCAATGGTGGCTAGAACTTCCCAACAAAAAACTAGAGAGAAGAGAAAATCAAACGAATCATGCAAGTGCAATCGATCTTAAGACTTCGCAAAACACTAGCTCCCGGCATTCTAGTTTCTTTCTCTAATCTGACATCCTTTTCCTAGACTTCCACATCCTTGTTTCGGGATATTCGTTCAAGCTAGCTCACACCAGTCGATGATTGAAACCTTGGCACTGCAATAAAAGAGTCCAGATGAAAATTTTATCAGGAAAAGAGCTGCAACTTTATGCAAATTTCAACAGACTCCAATTTCAATTGCACTCAGAATTTGCTAGACAATCATATATTATAAAAACACCCCACATTGCCCATAAAAGTTCAATATATAATGGTCAGAACAACAAAACTTGGGATCATGGTGATCAGAGGATAATATGGTCATTAGCAGTCAACGACAACAACAGAGCCTTTATCCCAAACTTTCAGAGTCGGAGATGGCCACTAGCAGTCATTTGTTATTAATTCGGCCAATACAGAGATATATACCAGACATCATATTGGTACCAGACGCCAACTAGTCCAATTAGACCATATCATTAGATCATATGCTGTATTTAATAGGCTAGTGCCTGATTTTCCCATGACGTAATAACTGTGTTTTATAGAAGAAATGACTTACCAAGCCCATTGGCATCAGAGGTCCTCATGATTCTAAGTCTTTTGACTGTGTCCAAGAACATCCTATTTAACACAGACAAAGTAGGATTTAGATAAGATGAAAATATAAGAAAATACTATTGACTGATCAAGGAAGGTGCTCTAGTCTTCATTTCAGTGATTTTGGATCATGTTGGGTTTCAGCTGCCAAGGCTACCAAGCCTTGGATAGTCTTTGTTCATGAAAACCATCCAATATTGCGTCCGGTTGAAGTTACTTTGTAAACCAGCTAGAACAGACATATTTAGAAAGAAAACCGAAATGAGAAGGAACCCTTAAAAGTGTACTTAGGCTTTCTCCAACTATCAGTAGTGCAAGTTTGCAGGTATGATGCAATAAGTAGAGCTGCGTCCTAGAGGCTAGAACTAGGAAGCAGGGACACTCAAAAAGGGTGTCGACTCCACGTTGCTCTAGGACACCAAAATCAGATGTGTCGTGTCATATTCATGTTTGTGAAAAATAGACTATGAAATATACCAAGTCATGACAATTCAGCTCATGCTTTAATAATCTCTACCAGATCCTCCTCCTTGAGCTAATTTTTGATGTGTACTAGTGTATTTAGGAGTCTCTTTCGTGTCCGATACATATTCGAAACGTCTGGAGCACCGGTGCCTTGTAGCCTCTACTGGCTCCTTGCTAAACTAATTAGATTTCTTTTCTTTTCTCTTTCTTCTACAATTAGTATTGGAACGGTCAGGCAGTCGAAACATGCATACCGATAGGGAACATCCCCAACCAGCATCCAGTCCCCGTCCTTGTCCTCATAAGTCAGCGCAAACTCAGACGAGCCATCCAACAGCTTTGAAGCCTTCATACTATCTGCCATCATCATACAAATTGATACAATCAGATACACCCCACCACAAGCACTAACTCATCATAAATCCTAAACAGGGCATAGATGCTTACTCTCCGAGGAGCTAACGAGCGCTGCGGCAGGCTTGCGGAACATGAGCTCTAGCGCTATAGCTAGGGTCTCGTAGGAAGTGTGCACTCCGAGGTCCACCTTCCGTCCGATGGGGTCTCCGTCCTTGTTCACTTTGACGAAGCGGGAGGCGGCGTGCAGACTGTGCCCTCCCCTCTTCTTGTCATGGTTCTTGATGCCGACACTCTCGTTGCAAACCCCCAAGCTATGGTTGTGGTTGCCCTTCTTGACGTTTGGCGTATCGGCTTCATGGGAGGTGTTGTCTTTGGATTGGCTGACCAAGCTGTTCATCCTGAAGGTGCGGATCGGAGGCCATCCAACCACTTGACTGTTCGCATAGATGGAAAAAAAAAAAAAAAAATTAGACAGGAAGGACACAGAAATATATTACAGATGATCACACACTACAGAATATCAGGGCTCTGTCTGTGTTACCTTGTGTCGGACAGGACAAAAATACAGTAGGGCAACTCAGTTTGTGTCGTGTTGTTGTGTCTTCATGGAACATAGTTCAGTTAGCAATTGACATACAAATAATTTTATTAGTAAATAGCAAGAACCCCTGTTATTCTCTCTTCTTCTTTTCTTTTTTTTTTTTTTTTTTTTTTTTTGATATTTGGACTTTGGGTATTATATAAGTTTCATAATTAGTGTTTTGATCTCAATATATGCATAATTAGTAAATGGGTATCAAAAGCGTCACCAAAAGTGTCACTAGTTATTTTTGTTGACATTTTTGAGACCAAAATATTAATTATGTATATATGGAGACCCAAACACTAATTATGGAACTTATACGCACCCAACGTTTAAATATACCTTCTTCTTTTTTCATGTCATCCATTTTGTTGTGTTTTTGTCAAAAAAATTTTAGAAAAAGAAAAACAAACATTATATATATATATATATATATATATATATATATATATATATATATAAAAGCCATAGATTCATATTCCACAAATGAATCGATCTCTGCCTGCCACATTTTGGACTTGTGTTTTGCTTATTTGCTATTATTAATGCATCAAACTACAAATTAGGAAACTTTTAAAAATTAAATGAGAAAGAACAAGTCAAAATCATAAACAAGTAAAAAAAAAATAGTTGGTAAATAAGGACCAAAAAAACCCAACAATTTCTTAGAAGAAAAGGGGGGAGAGAGAGAGAGAGGGGGGGGGGGGGGGGGGGGGGGGGGGGGTGAATAAGGGAGAATTCATAAAATAATAAGAACTCATCAAAGTAGACCCCAGACCTAAAATTATCCATAATAGATAAATAAATAAGAAAAGAGAGAATGAAAACGAACCCATACCAAACCAAAGCTACTGAAGAAAACAAATTATGCAGAAAAGACCTCAAAAGAGAAAGAAAGAAAGAAAGAAAGAAAGAAAGAAGGAAAAAAAAAACGGAGGGGGGCTTCGAAGGAAGGAATGGAGGAGGAAGAGTAGGACCTTGGCGGCGGTGGGGCCCGGTCGATCCCAGAGGAGGAGACGGAGGAGGAGGGGGACATGGGAGAGGCCGCCGCCACCGCCGCCGGGAAGTCCTTGGCCGTCAGAATCCTGCAGCAGTACTGCTTCCTGCTGTTGCTGTTGCTGTTTGCTCCCAAGCTCAAGCTCAGCTCCAGCTCCTCCTCTTCTCCCACTCCCACTTCCTTCATCGCAGCAGAACTCACTTCCGAGCTCACCATTAATTCTCTCTCTCTCTCTCTCTCTCTCTCTCTTTGTTGTGGAGAGTGTAAGAGTTTCGAGAGGAATGGGGGGTATAAGGAGACAGTGTAGGGGAGGGTGTGTCTGACTCACGTGAGGTTGAGTGTGCTCTTCTTTTTTACTCTCTCTCTCTCTCTCTCTCTCTCTCTCTCCCTCTCTTGGCTTTTGAGTTGAGTGCTTGTTGGCTCGATTGGACCCATTTTGTTGCTATTTGTCTCCCCCGTTTTTTTTTTCTTTCCTAAATTACAATTTGAGACTCTTAACTATTCGAGTAATTTAATATATCCTAAACTTATGATAGCTATCACCTTAGCATCCCCCATTTTTTTCCTTTCCTAAATTAAAATATCCTTTCCTACTCTCTCTTCGGCAGCCCTCCACCCTCCTCTCCTTCTCCAACAGTGACAGCGAATGCATACGGAAGTGGGACTGCGGGAGAGGAGAGGGATGCTGGGTCAGGTGGTGCAACCGGAGGTGCGAGAGAGAGCCGGAAGGGACAGGAGTGAAGGGGGACGAGGGTAAGGACGGGGTGGGGAGGAGAGAGGGGAACTACAATGTGGGTGTCGGGAGAGGGTTAGGAAGATATTTTAGTCAAATTTTACGAAAAAGTTAACAATGAGTGACCAAAGGTATCAATATGAAAAATGTTAATAGTTGATGTTATTAAATTCGTACCTATCAAAGTTTAGTACATCAAGTTGTAAAACTTGAATTTAAAGTATCAAGTTAAAAATTTTGAATAGTTGAAGATATCAAGTTGTAATTTAGCCATTTTCATCTTTTAATAAAGATTATTTATCTTCGATTTTTTTTCATAATAGAGATCAACTAAATTACATTAAAAATAAGTATAGCCATGATCAAAGCGATTACATCGAGATATTATGATTATAGGTGAAGCGAACTAGTCAAAATCGAATAAACCAAAATTCTAAAAATTCAAAACCGAAATCGAACCGAAATTAACCATAATCGAAACTGAGCAAACTGAATAATCGATTCGGTTTTTTCGATTGGACTATTTATATTGTTTAGTTGATCGAATCTGAAACTGGAATCGTGGTTAAATTATAATTTTTTTTACATACGTTTGTTGTATTTTAAAGTTACGTCCTAAGTTGAACTAGATGTTAGATTATCAAAACTTGGATATCAAAATTGGACATCAAAACAAATATATAGATTTATTGTTTTTAAAATATACGTATTTTTAATCATAAAATATGCATAAAATTGGAGTATTTACACAATTACATAAATTTTATTCGCTTTTAGACCCAAAATTAAAACATAAACCGAATAAAAAATTTAGTATTTTTAAAAATAAAATCGAATCTAATTTTTTTCAAACCGAACCGAATCACTTATTCGCTTCAGTTTGATTTTCGGTCCAAAATTTAATAATATTTGCCCCTAATTACAATAGATAAGAGAATAGCTTAGCTACGTTGAAATTTGGATTCCAATAGATCGACGGAATTGATGTCTCAAAATTATATTTCAATGCTTAGTAGGAAAAAAAAATAGACACTATATTTTTTTCTTTTAGAAGATTACAATTTTTACGATTTTAATTTTTTAATGGCCAAAATAAGATGTTTTCTTGAAATAAAAACATGGCCAAAATAAGACGTTTTCTTGAAATTTTTTATTTTTTAAATATTAAAGACTATAGAGTTTGTTGAAATTATAATTTGAGACCTAAAATGTTGGAAGAAAGGATATTTTTCAAACAAACCCATAACTAATTTACACAATAAAAAATGTCTAACCAAAAAAATTGTTATCCAAAAATGTTCGGCAATTTTTTTTCCAAAGATGTGAAGGAAAAAAACATTGAACTTTAATAATTTATATAAATTAGTACTTATTTAGTTTTTTAATTGAGGGATGTCATGGACAAGGGGACCAACAAAAGCAAATATCAAGAGAGGTGCAACTACCAAGAAAGTAGAGCAGTATTATCAAAATCTACTTTCCAACTCACTGTACAATATCCCGCCGATATCTCGCCAAAATAACGTACACAGTACGAAACTTATCGACAATATGTCGGAAATATTCTTTGCATTTCTAGAGGCACCGACTAATTCCGCCCCCCAGAGTTACACCCACTCCACTCCATGCACCAGAACTCAGAAGGTCAATTGGGTCCCAATGTCAGGTTCTTAAAGAGCTTGGGACCACTTTGGCTGTCAATTTTAATTATTCGGTGGTCCAGCTTATTCCTATTCTTAATCCCAACATGTCAAATGTGTGGGAAAAGTGTCCCTCTCCACTTCTAAGAAAGTTTGATTAGTAGGTTTTTTGTTTTTGTTTTTTTTGAATTTCTAACGTAATGTTCGGAGTCCGACGTAATATTTGAGACTTTATACACTGAATTATATATCTTTGTGTCTATTATTTTCTAATTCCGACTATTTTTATAATAAAATAAATAATACACCTCCGTGACTCGATTAACTGATCTTCTGCCACACAACTAGAATTTTATACCTCACATCGGTAACCACAAGAGCCACTCGAATTCTTAGTTGTCGAGTTCGGTTGAACAGTAGTTGTTGGTTACACCAACACCATTGGTCTTTAGATTTTATTATAGATAATAGGAATACTTAGACTTTATGTCTCATATAAGTTATAAAATTAGTGTTTGAGTCTCCAAAAAATAATAATTAGTATTTGGATCTTCAAAATATCGCCAAAAATAATTAATGACACTTTGGTACATTTTTGGTTATTTTGGAGACTCAAATACTAATTTTATAACTTATGTGAGACCCAAAGTCTAAATCCCTAGATAATACTATACTGTAAAATCGAATTCATCATCTAGCTTCAAGGTGTATAATGGGCAGGGCGAAACTCGGTCCGGGCTCGGTCCGGTCAAAGTCGGTTTGGGACCTTCCGGATCCGGTCAATGCACCGGTCCGACTTGGCCCATTAATGTAATGGATTCGGACTGGATCCATGTTTTTGGCTCGATAGTCCGGTCCAACCCGGTTCAAGAATCGGTCCGAACTGGTTAAACTCGTTGAGCCCGGTTGACCCGGATCGGCCCAGTCTTTCGACCCGGTTCAGGTTCGGTCCAGGTCCGGAAGGACCGAAAATTCCAAAAATAAATAAATTTGACCATTGGAGGTATTTTTGACCGAAATGTTTTCGTTTTATTGGCTATTTTATGGCTATTTTAGGCATATTTTTGTCATTTTTGACGAAAATGGCCAAAATATCCTTATAACAACTATATTTTGGGAAATATTAAGGATAATTTTGCACCCAAAAAAAATCTATAAATAGACCATAAATTATCAAAATCAAACACAACAAAAATTATTCCTCCTCTTACAATATTTAGAAGCAAAGCAATTTCAAAATATAGAAGTAACAACTTTTTGGATATTAAAGTGCAACTTTCTGGAGTCCCGGTATAACCGTTAAGGTAGTAATAGCTCAAATTTTATGTCTAAAGTATTCCATGCTAAAAGTGTACTGCAAAGGAAGAAACAAAAATAATCTTCTCTACAAACTCAAGAATTATCTTTGTATTTAAACTCTTATGAAGAATATAAAGATTGATCGTATTTTTCAATTTTATAATGATGAAAAAGACACGAAAAAGTAAATCATATACTTTCCTATACTTTCTTCTATAGTACGTAATATTCTAATGATCCCGGTGTCCACAGTAACATCGAAATCTTGTTATAGTGCAAGTCAAGGATTATAAGTAAGAAGAGCAGCATGATGCTACCAAATATTTTGGAAGACTGCGTCTGCATTCAAGATTGGGTTCATGCTAAAAATGAACTCAAAACTTAAGAGATGAAAGTGCTGACATCAGTGAGATGGACTTCCAATCCCTTACTTTGGAGGATGCTACTGGAGGAGGAGTTGAGCAATAAACTTGGACGAAAGACGAACGACGAAAAACAAAAAAATATATACTTAGTACATTTTATTACAAATTTTATGAAAATAAAATAACAACTTTCAAAATTTTTTGTTAGTTAATGTTACAACTGTTTAAATTATATTGGTATTAGTAAAAATTTACCAACTTTTTTGTTCTCAAAATTTTGCCTCAATTATGTGTTTGTTTATTTATATTAGGATAAGGATTGTTTACATTTAATATTTTTGGTTATGAAAATGATCTCACTAATTAAATCAAATATTTATTCTATTATCTCATTAATTAAATCAAATTCTATCATCTATTTATTAATTTTATTTATTAACTTATATATATAATTTTCTATTTAAATTTACTAACAAATGACTTATATATACATATCTTAACAAAAAATTACTAACAAATGACTTATATATACAAATATAAAAAAAATTCTATTTTCTATTTATATATATTAACTTATATATAAAAAAAATTTAAAAAAATAATATTAACGGGCCGGTCCAGCCCAACCCTGAACCGGTCAGATCCGCCCCCGACCAGGTCATGGGTTTGGACTGGATTTGAGTTTTTTTGATTCCGAACCGATCTGACCCGCTTCCTCACCCAAGCTAAGTCCGGCCCGAATCCGGTGATCGCGAGCCCCGGCCCGGCCCGGTCCGGCCCAATACACACCATGAATCTAGCTAGAGAGAATGTCTCTCATCTTAACCATATGAGTTAGAATTGTTTGATTATAGTCAGATAATATTTTGTAGTTAAATAATTAGTTACAATTTATTTATTTTAATTACTTGAGGATATACATAAGGTTTAGACGGTTTATTTTGAGACATTTTTAAACCTCTTTGTAAAGAGTAGAGACCGTTATTATTTTTATAATTTTTAGTGATGCTATTTTGATCACGGTTTTTTTTTGTTTAAATGTAATATTACAGCTCGACTTGATCAAGTAAATCGATCTCTTTATATATTATACAATATTTTTTACATCTATAAAAGGTTACACGATCTTGCTAGAGTCATATTAAAACTGGTGAAAGGGATAAAAAAAAAAAGGAGGTGCGACAGCATATATCGAAAACATTAAAGGAAACGAGAGAAAGTATGTGCCACAATAGATATTTCGGCAACACAATGACAGAGTGGTTGAGAATGAGAAATTATTATATAGTTCGGACTCATCACGTGACAACGGTGAATTATGATTTCGACCAATATTTTTTTGGTACTTTTCTTCTTTCACCATATCACTACACTTCTCCTAATTCATATATAAATTTTTTATAATAATTTTAAAGAAATAAAAATCATAATATTTTTATTTTATTTTATGCAAGGTAGATTTTTATATTTTTTTAAAAAATTATACGAGTTGTTTATGCCAAGTGTCAACAAATTATTGGCCGGACTCACCACTCACCATTGCCACGTGGTGAGCCGGGAGCAAACAATAATTTCTCGTTGAGAAGAGGAGGTTGAGTTTTGGTTTAAAAAAAATTTAAGGTGAGTTTAATTTCCGATTATATTATAGAATATATTAATTTTAATATTTTTCTCATCTATGATAATGAATTACTTTAAATCTTTTATCTTTTCATACAATTACGTTTTAGTCTAAAGCATAAATAGCACTCATAAAAGTATTGTATTCTACCTTATATTGCACATGTTGTTCTCATAGGTTGTTTACTTTATTCTTATGATGAATATATATCGGATAAATTGTATTGTACATCATATACTCTACGTTTGACAATGTTATGATGTATTGTTCACTATAAGTATGATTAGGATGAGATTTCAAACAAGATTTTTCAAAAAAAAAAAAAAAAAAAAATCTTGTTTGAAACCATAAAATTAGTGAGGAAGAACAAAGATGAACTCCCTCACTAATTTTTTGTGAATTTTCTTTTATTTCTTGTACGATATTTAGTTATTACTCATTTTTAATTTTCATTATTCCTGGGGGGATTTCTGAGCTCTCAAACTACTAGTTTGTTGCATTTGGGAACCAAATGAAATGAGGTTCAACTGAAACATAAGTACAATCATAAATAGTCACTAATTCTTGCCATTTTTTTATGAATTATAAATTCTATCATAGCCAATGCTCTTTCGATCATTTTACGTTAGTTAAACTAGCAATTCTATCTGCATATCTTTTTTATTGACTCATAAAATTATAGCTAAAATCATTGTATTCAAGATTTAGAGCGAATATGGTGAACTCTTATACAACGCCGGCCTTCACCCAGGACAATCTGGACAATCATCCAGAGTCCAAAATTTTGAGAGAGACCAAAAAAATTTTGGTACATTTTATATACATATAATATTTGTTAGGTATTTAAATAGAGAAAATTTGAGCTGCACCCCACTTTATTGGTCATATTTCAATGTGCGCCTCAGTGCTTTACCATAATATACTAATCCTTTCACATTTCACGGTTTTCGTCACTGACCAACGGTCAACGCGGTTGACCAAATTTATCGGACAAAAATACCCCTGGTCCCCTCTCTCTCCTCCCCCATTTTTATCCGATCGACCAGCGGCAGCGACGGAGCGCACACGGGGGAGCTAGGAGGAGCGTGGGGGCGAAGTGGGGCAACGGGGGAGGGGCTGGGCGAGGGGCGCACAACAGCTGCAGTTGCGGGGAGAGTGGCGGCGCCGTGGGGGAGCGAGGGGGGGCTGGATTCAAGGTGATGTTGAGGGTGGAGTTGGTGGTGGTGAAGGTGGTGGGGAGGAGGGCGGCGCCGTGCGGGAACGGGGGGGCCGGGGTGCGGGGGAGGGGGGCGACGCCGTGGGGGAGAGGGTGAGCTGGGGCGGTGGTGGTGTTGGTGATGGTGTTGTTGTTGATGGTGAAGGTGGTGGTGGTGGTGGTGGTGATGGTGAAGGTGGTGGGGAGGGGGACGGTGTCGTGGGGGAGCGGGGGCGGGGGAACGAGTGAGGGGGGTGGCGCCATGGGGGAGAGGGTGAGCGGGGGCGGTGGTGGTGTTGGTGATGGTGAAGGTGGTAGTGGTGAAGGTGGTGGGGAGGGGGCGACGTTGTGGGGGAGATGGGGATCAGGGGAGCGGGGGTAGTGGTGGTGATGGTGAAGGTGGTGGTGATGATGGTGGTGATGGCAGAGGGCTGGACGGGGGAGGGAGGCTGAGCACGGCGGGGGAGGCGGGGGGCTGCCGGCAGCTTGGGAAGAATACAAGGGTAGTTTGATCAAAAAAATTGGATCAACACAGTTGACCGTCAATGTTGGACGAAATCCATGAAATGTGGAGGGTGACTTACATTATGGTAAAGCACTGGGGTGCACATCAAAATATGTCCAATAAAGTGGGGTGCAACTCAAAATTCTCTTTTAAATATTAGTGTTGAATAACTACATCTCTTCGGTCCTGTTTGGTAACAGATAAGTGATGGAGAAAGAAGCAAAATACTGGATTTGGGGTTAGATTTGGCAAACCTTTTGTTTGGTAACTCTGGTATTTGAGATGGAAAGTTGGGATAATAATTGTATCCCAGTTCATGTTCCCTGCATTTAACCCCAAAATATACATCATCTTTCTTAGCTTGGATGTGGCCAAGAATTTTGGGATTTAGCTTGGATGTTGGGTCGCTGAAAAAGAGATACCGCCTCAGCACTCCCGCTCCCAGCGCCCCCGAGGATTAGATTTTTGCTTAACGAGGGGGCTCTTGTGGTCGAGGTGCTTGAGGACGTGGTCGGAGACTTCTTTGATGATTATGGCATGGGAGGTTCGGAGCATGTCACAAATCTCGTCGAGCTAGCGGGGGCTGACAAAGCCAGCTACGTATACCAGAGTACACCAGTACCCTGAGATACGGTCACGACTATGAATAGACATGGGGGTTAATACTACAAGTCATCAGTCAACCTAGGTCAAGCAATCCTAGTGTCTCAATCACAAGCAGTAAATCACAATGTACAAGAAAATATGATCATCATAAGCAAAATAGTAAAGCGTCCCAAACCATATATATACATAGCTGATCATGAAGCTAGTAATACAAAATGAAGAACTAGCAAAAGAATAAGTCATACATGATCAACTCTAACTATAGTATAGAATATGCTAATCATGTCATGCCCAGTAGGCGATACAACAAGTCCAAAATATGAGCTAACAGGTGCTTGGGGCTAAACGCCACAAAAGAATATGAACAATAAGTGTGAGAACAAGAATAGAACCCAGTTAATCGGTCTAGTGCTCCGCGTGGTCACCATCCTCGGAAAGAAACGGAAGATTCTCTGGCTCTGCTACCGGATCTGGCCAAGCAAAAACAGTGGGGTCAGACCCAAATAACAAGTACCACAAAGGAGGCCAAATTATGAACTAAAAACCAGCAATACAACATAGATTTATAATATCCTAAGCAACATATAACCACCATATATAATATAAAGTGCACCAGAAAATAAGAAAATAAAATAGAAAACATGTAAAGAAAACTGGACGGGAACATGTACGGGATCATGCAAGGTGAACATAAGTATATAAGTAAACTGGAAGAGGAAAAGTAACGAGAAAAGAACTAGTACAGTAATGGAACATGCAAGGGGAACATGTATGGAACAGTGCATATGAGGTAAGTAGCGCCCAAGACAATAGACATGAGTGCACCACGCCGGGTCACTATCAGGAAAGCAAGACAATATAAGACATGACAAAAAATTGACTCTATCCTCTCTGTACTCTCTTTAGTTTGTTTAATTAAATCAAGTTTCTTCTCAAACTTTCATATTTGATGGCAAACAAGATGGAGACTCTGCTGGGGACAACCTTCTCCTCTGATGAGAAGTTGTGACGCAGTCCGATGCGGCCAAACTCGGTTCAATGCAAAAGATGCTGGTAGTTCGCTTCGGCCAACAAGCGTTCGAGGAAATGCTCTCGGAAGGTAGTATTAGTCCTTCGTCAAGGCTAGCCAAGCCCAAAAAAACCCGCAGGACGTGGGTAGCAAAGGCCGCTGTGCCTCACCAAACTGCGGAGCAGACGCTTCCCGCCTCTCGCTCTGTTGCTGATGATGGTCGTCAGGTGAACACCCAGGATGTCCACGTCCATGCGGCAGCCACGTCTGACGCAGAAACTGCTCGGCACCCGAACTTTGGCACAGAAAAATACTACGATGTCAGACGTTCTGGGGTTGAGGCAGGTTCTATGCAGCCAAGAAGGAGGCCGCATAAGAATGGCCATGCGGCATCAGCTGACAGCTGTAGGCAGACGGCCGCATGCGACCCCGACAGCAACCGAACATTTATTTTCGACCGTATCTCCTGCGGCGCAGATTCCATGAGGCTCGCTGAGAAAGGCAAAAACCCAAACCTGGACTCTTTGTACTACGCGTCGGCGGATGCTAAGTCAAAGAAGCCTAGGGCAGTGCAAGCTCATTATGATCAAGCAACTGTCCAGTTAGCTGACCGTCAGTAGGAACCGTTAACCATTACACGGGCCCCTAATGGGAAGCTATATAAGACTACCTCGTGCGCCCATCCCGCAGCGGCAAATGGACAGTGTCGGTCTCAAAAGTCTTCCGTTGACGATCTGAGGAAAGTCCTTGTATGAACACCGGATCAGGGAGCAAATACAACACCTACGCACCTGTGCGCTCGGTCCTTCTGGACCCACAAAAAGGGTACAAAAATGGAACGACCCTTGCTTGACTTGCATAATATGATCAATCACAAGCGCAAGACGAGAAAAACAACTATGGTCGGTGAAATATCCTCTCCAGGACATCTCTGTGCCAAGATCATTATCAATTTCTTCTTTAACAAAGTGGCAACACCCACAAGCAGGCAGTCGGCCTTCCAGCGAATGCACTAGAAAGCACATATCCGGCAACAACCCGGAGATCAGGTGCAAGTATAAGAGGAGGAGGAGCTATCCTCCACCTCATGCTACTTGACTCGGAAGCTTCTCGCCACCAAGGGAGAAAAGAAGTCAAGTACCTCCATTCTGTCGCTCTCTGCCAGTGTGTTGCAAAGGCAACTACCAGGAGGGTTAACAACGGGACTGCGTAAGGCATTTTCTAGGGTACCCACTCAAGGAAGAAACTATCAGCTACTGGGGGTAGTTCTTCCTCAGAACCCCTGGGAGTGGCCCAAGCTGAGGTGGTATTCCCCTCAACTTACGCAACAACCTAGCATTCTGAGAAGACAACGATTCCCAAGGAATGGCCTCCGAGATCCCTGGGGGTAGCTCCCCTCGCCAGGTTGATGTAGCCTCCTACGCAGGGGGTAGTATTCCTTTCGAGTCCGAGGAGGAGTCGGCGCTGCCAGCTTTCTCTGATGACTACTCTCGCCAGGGGTCTGAGACGGAAAGTGCAACAGCTACTACCCCGTCCATCTTTCCCCACGTGATGACGGTATACATGGTCGGAGACGACCATGAAGGCCCCAGCGATCGCCAGCACCTCGAGACCCTCGAGGCCATAATGCAGACGATGGGTGCATCAATGCAAGTCTTAACCCAGATCATGCTGTAAATTAAAGCAAATATGACTTCTCAACCAGCAAGGACCCCTGGACAAGCAAATTTGGACCCTGGACCAACGTGGATTCAAATATAAATGCCCCATCCACGGGCAGTAATCCTCACCTGCCTGGCTCGTCTGCACCTTTTGCAGGATATAAGGCCAAGGAAGCAATGAAAGAGGTCTGGGAACTCCGGGCTCGCCTAGACTCCATGGGCAATCATGACTCACTCCGGGATCTCACGGTGCGCAACCATACCCGATAGAATGGAGGGATGTACCGTATCCGCCCAAATACAAACCTTTCAACATAAACAAATTTGACGGCAAGTCCTTCCCTCGCCGGTTCATGAGTTACTTCGAGATTACAAGGGGACACCCACCCCACAGCGATGCTATCCTTACCAGACTCTTCGTCGGGGCATTAGCGGGGGTAGCTTTCGACTGGTTTTGTAGTATCGAAGATAATTGCATCTTATTATTCGATGACCTCAAGCGTCTGTTCCTCAATAGATTCTATGAGGCAAAAAATGATATGACGATGTCCTCTCTGATGGATGTCGCCCAGGGAGAAAGGGAACTAACGCGAAATTATATCGAGCAGTTCCGATAAACAGCGCTAAGGTTTCCCTCTGGCAATCCCGAGGCCACACTAATGGAGATGTTCCAGAAAAATATGCTTTCGACAGTCAGCCTCTGGATGCAAGATAGCCAGTTCAAAGACTGGACGACATTCATTATAAGCGCTGTCAACGCTGAAAAGAACCTCAAAGACTCTCGGTACTTAGGAATCCATAGGGCAAGCGCCCAGCAACAATAGCGACAACAATAACGGTAGCAGCAACCGCGATGCAAAAGAAAAGCAAGTCATGGTCACTAATGTGACCAAGAAACCTGAGCAAAAGCAGGCAGAGGCTCCAAAATCAAAGGAGACCTATTTTTTCGAAGACGATGATGTCAAGCCTGCAGGAAGGTAAAATTTGCCTCCCCGACGTCAAACGTCAGCCTAAAGCGGAGTAGATGAACAACCCAAAGTACTGTCACTTCCACCGGTACCTTCACCACCTGACGCATGAGTGCTACATCTTGAAACGGTACATCCAATGGCAGATCGATACCAAGGCTCTCTTCCTGAATTTTGACTATGTAACGTTGCCGCTAACATGGTGTCCCTCCAGTTTGGAAACTTCCTACCGACGGAAGCCCAGGACGGAGTCACACCAGTCCCAAGGGCAATAATGGAGGTAGTCAATCTTCCCCCAGCTTGCGACCAAGCAGTCGGGCTGACACCATTTACTACCCCTCGGGGCGAGATCATGTCGGTCCACCCGGATCTAGTCCCAGACTTGACGCAGCAAGCAGCACCTTCCGACGTTAAGCCTAAAACACGAAAAATTAAGTCCTGCCACATGGTTTCTCCCACTACTGAGGAGGCCTGGGCAGGGGCAACCAGGTCGGGCCTTGCTTACCAGCAGGATTCCGAGGCCACATGGTTTCTTCAACGACCAGGTCAAAGGGAAAGCAATGCAAGCCGGGCCGCATGATCCTTTCCGTAGAAAACACAAACTGTTGACTTCGGATGCTCATCACAGCTCAACAAGTCTCTCTGTGAACAAGAGCCAAGTCTCGCATGACTCATCAGCAATGGCGCATGATAGGCAGTGTTCCATTGTACGCATCCGAGCAAGTCTTCAGCGCAAGGACGTGTTATACTTTATGTGCACACGATAGTACTTCTCTTCGTAATAAATCCTTATGGGCAATATGCAGTGTTCCCTTACGCGATATACAAAAATGTGCGGCAAGCGATGGTTCTCGACGTGGTAGACAATCGTGCGTACGCGATAGTGATCCTACTTGCACAACTCAGCCAACTCTCTCGTGTATACGTGGAAGTATTCCCATGCACAGAGCATCTTATTCTGCACAAGCTAAGTCATCAACAGTATTTAATTCAACAAATGATGGGCTATCACAGTTCCATCATTACAGCCAACAATCACTCTATTTCATGTCGAAGATGGGCTATGACCTCCAAAAAGCTGAAGGTCTGAACTTTGGTAAAGGAAGGCGTATTCTTTTATAATCCGGCAATTATTAAAATATCACTCGCAGAGGGCTAGGTTATGGAGATGCTAGTACACGCCCTCAACCTGATAAGACGATAACCTGCAGGGCTAGTGTGCCAAAATCAAAAACTTCTGGCCATGGTTGACAAGATGGACATCGAGGACAATGTTTTCTCGATCCAACCTTCTATCAAAGATATCAAGGATGATGTTTCCTTGATTCAATAGTGTATACATGCTCGCAGAGCCTAAGGAAGATTTGCTAATCAAGGGCAAATTTTTTTAACAAATTCAGAATATACACTACATACATTTTTTACAGTATGCACTTCTTTTTCTTTTTGCAAATTCCTGTAAAAGCCATCATATGTATCTAGGAGTCCTGGATACGCAGCGGATGATGGATCCTTAAAGTATCCCCAACGAAGAATTTCTCAGGTCCACTCGCACACTCCCGCAGTGACCACCCAAAAACCAATTTTGTCGGACGCTAGCCATGTTCATATTTACCTCTGAGTTATCGCCCCACTAATCTCCCCAGCGGAGCAATCCTCAGGTCTATCTTCATGTTCAGATAGACTACACTCAACAAACCACTCCTCAGTGAGTATTTCGGATATTGGTTCACGTCCATATTACCTCTGAACTATCATCCTAATATTTCTCTCCGGCTGAGTTTGCCATGTCCATATTACCTCTGAGCAAACCTCCCGGATTTTGGCTATTGATCATCACGTTCATATTACCTCTGATATCGGTTGTCATCCCCACTTATCACCCGTATTCACCAAGGTACACCAACGGTATTAAGTCTATAGAAACTGTCACGTCTATATTACCTCTAGCAGGGCTTGTCTCAAACCTATTACTTACACTAACATGCACAAAAACTAATGGGTCCAAAAAATCTATCACGTCCACATTACCTCTAATAGGAATTATTTTCAAATTTATTATTTGTACTTAATGGGCGCAACAAATAATAAGTCCAACAAGAGTCCCCCAGTGGAATTTTCTTAATGGAAGCAAACAGCCGCGTCCATACTACCTCTGGAGCGCTTCCTCCTCCTTCCAAAAAAATACCATGATCGTAACTAACCTCTCGGTACGACTATCTTTCAGTTCACGTCCATACTGTCATGCCCCAATCTCACGCAAGCTCGATCGTCTCCGCTGAACGTGAATCACCACGTTGTAGCGCTCTCACAGGATAATCGTTCTCATCGGGACGTGATGTCGTACGAGTCTGGAGTTGCGCTCGCACAAGGAGATGTTGTCAAACATCAAAGCTATCATCGAAACGACCAAGTTGCAGTGAAAGTCAAGTATTGTGTACCAAGAACACATCAGAGTATACGCAGTGAAGCTCTCGATAGGGTCCAATAAAAATACCACAAGAGAGAATGCCACAAAGGAGAATGCCACACTCTTGCTCTTTCTCTTGCCCACAAAGGTACTTACCGTTCATACATTATGTCCCGTATATCCAAGCAGCGCCACTACACCTGTGTACCTAAAAAAATGTCCACAAATATGGGTCAGTACACTGCCGTACTGGTGAGCGGGGTAACCCGCTCGTCTAAACCGACACTAAGTAGAATAGTGAATGCAAACAGTTATATGGTGATCTTTCTACTTGAATCCTAGATTCATTTTATGGCAAAGGTATGCCATGTTATAAAAAACTGTAAAGCAGGTTAAACATGCAAGCATTCAACTCAAGCAAAATATACAAGCAGATATATCAAACTCAAAGGAAAACTAGCATGCAAATCGTCCTACTCAAACCCAAGCAACGCGTGAACCTATCGAACCATAATCCAAGCCTCAATATCCATCCTCAATCCAAGCCTTATTAATCCAATCATCGATATGCACACTCTTGCTGAGGCAAGGTGGCCGCCGCCTACACGAAAAGCACAAACTAAACCAAAGCAAAGCAAACCAACTCTTATCTATATGAAGTCACTAGCCAAGCCATAAAGGACTGATCAACTGTATTTCTACCCGATCCAGCGCTGAGTAGCTAGCCCGCCTGATCGTATCGAACTGCCGGCATCGCGCCCAAGGCACATTACCATTTGTTTCCTCCATGGCCGAACGGTCCCGATATTCCGGAGCATATCCCGTTCGAGAAAACGAAACCCTGTGTTCAACAGGTTTTCCGCGACCAATGCAGACACCAAGTAGGTATGACGAGAGAATTGAGCATTCTTGCCCCACCAAACGATTCTAGACTCATCCAACCAACTATCCATAACCATTCTCCAACTTATAACCCAAGACACCATCTCAAATTATCCCCATAGGCACTATGTCGCTTCGACACAATGCTCCAATTGGTGCAACGTCCCTCGCTCAGAAAAGTCCGTGGCATAATGCCCCAATAGTGGCACAATGCCCTCACTGATGCAGTTGTCTGATTTGGAACCACAACTTCATGCTTTGCATGACAAAGCGCCCAACTGATACTCGTGCACGGATGCACGCTCGCTCGTCCGCCCGAAGTGCCTCGATGTTCCAACCAAGATGATCCACTCAAGCTCCAACTTCATACTCAAGCTCCAACTGCCCAACGCAAAAACCAACTCAAGCCATAAATCATATCCAACCAAATAACGCATACTCTATGCTCGCGACAGTGTAGTAATTTCCAAGTTCCAGTCGAAGTGTTCAAGTTATTTCGTGTGTCCCATATTATTAGGCATGAAGGAATAAAGGAGAAGGGACAGAGCCCACTCAACAAGTCTGATTCCGTTAAGCACCCTGCCTTGCCGATACGGCCGATCCCTTGAACCCGTGGTCTGATACAAAGTACGATATACTCAATTTGTATGACCGAGTGAGCAGGTCGTGCTCTTCAAATTATCCGATCGATCGGACTAAGAAAGACGGTATTATCGCTCCAATCATGCTATTCCAGTACTGCTCTGAACGAACATCTGATTCCATCGAACTCTGTTTGCGATATGCACATAAAACCAACTCAATCAATACTTGTTCCCAAATCCAATAAATTAAAATGTAATCAGCTAATGCCTCATCTAATCCGACTCAGCGTAATGCACCATGCGGTTGTGCGATATTACATAATATACCACTTAGAATCAGGTTCGTCCTTGAACTATACTAGTATCCATTCCTTGTCATATGCCGCTTGTCTAATTCATAACTCTGCTCCATGCAACTCACATTCTCTTGATCCGGACTCAGCATCTCGCTTCGCGCTGAATGCTCGCACAACTTTCATATTTTTACATCCTCCTTGCAGCTCAATACGAATTCTTTATATCGCTTAGTTTTGGATCATACATATATTTAAGGCATCCCTGAAATACATACAATTCAGCTGAGCTTAGCGATAACAAATTTGGACAAGTTACAAGGGTATCTTTATGTCTGAGGCATTCATTTGCTTCACTCCCAATTGAACCAATCCTGACGTTCATTCCAACATATTCGCACAAGCACTATTCTCAAATACGATAATTTCTACTGACGATCTTTCCACCTGACTCGAATCAGTTTGTGTTCTAACTCAATCCATTCAACTATTTCTGAATCCACACTAGCACCGTCCAAATTCAACCAACCAAACTCTAGCATAACTCCAATCACACAATGTTCTGCAAGCACCATCTCCAAATATCTTCTATTGCTCTGAACGATCATCACAACTGATACTACCCCAGCTAGACGACTTACCTAAATATCAAACTTTGCTCTTAGATCAGCTCAGCCCGATACCTCTTCCTCAATCTCAATACCTCACTGGGTAAACATCTATATTGAGGTTCATGTGATCCACGAAGATTTTGCCGCCACGCCATAGGGATAGTGTCGCCACGATTTCAACGTGGACACACTCACCACAATTCCTAGGTCACGCATGAAATAGTTTTTCGTGCTGCTTCCACTGCCTCAAAGCACAAGATATCACCTTCGCTTTCTGTACGAGCACGCATCCCAGACTAAGTTCTGATGCATATATGTTCCTTCCAGTATTGCAAGGATTTGATCTGAATGAGCCGTTGCTTTAACTTCATAAGCTAGTTTCACAGTCGTCAATTCATATGAATGATATTCCCTTCTAGGGTACGACGAGTCAGAGGCGATGCCATCTTCAAAAATCTGCGACTCTGAATCTCATCAGTTGACTTAGGCTATTTCCACCATCGCTTCGATCTTTCGGCTGCATCTTCAGCTGAAGGCTATCCCAAGGATCTCTTAGTCCATCTCCAACACACACTACTCACATCCACCCTCGACGCATTCCCAAATGTGCCGCCGCAAGGGTCGTTCTATGGGTCTGCAGTATTCATCTCTGATTTGGCGGTCAAGTCACTAGGGTCAGCTGTCCCGAAGCTATGCTCGATAATTGTAAGTCATAACGATGGACAGTTACTACGAACCATACTATATTTTCTCTGTAAATCTGAGCCATAATACAACCATTCCATCCGAACGAACTTCTGACTCCGAAAACTTTATGCACTACCTCTGACGAATCTGTCAACCAAATATCGCTTAACCACCTAGAGTCTTACTATCTATCCAAGCCACAAATTGAGAACTGCGCTCGTTAAAACCGTCTTCCATCAATCCGTCGTTCTACCGTAAATCCATCAAATTTTCTGAACTGCCATGTTCGACTTCTCGCACTACCACTTGCAACGATTCCTGAAACCAAAGACTTACTCCAATTCTTATCCGTATGCCATGTTTTACAGTGCACATCCAACTTGCTCGAGCATTACAGTATTTTGCTCCAACGTTGCTCTTTCGTTTAGCTATCTTCAAAAGTCTATCCGCTACAATCCTTGCTCTCGTTTCATTCCCTAGCTCGTCTTGATTTTCTCTATGTTCCGATTAGTCCACACACTCTCAATGACTCATGCACGGTTCTAACATAAATCTCAAATCCATATTGCCTTTACTTGTTGTCTCAATCTGTCTCAGTACTGTAAGTGTTAACTTCCAACCTGAATTAACATCAACTAGACTTGCCTCATGCCCGTTTATGTCTTCCGAAGAATCCTTCTACCATCATTGCACTATTTTGCCAAATTTTATTTCCGCTAAACCATGCATCCAACTTCTCGAGCACCAATATCCAAAATCCTTCAAGTCCATACGAATCCATCGCATTTCCCCTCCAAACCAGATCGTGTTTTATTACTCAACCAACAGCTCCAATGTGTTGCCAAAATTCGTAGTCCATGCGCGCTATCCTTCGATTCATCCATCGCTCGCTCAAGCGTATCCCAACTGTTCATTCCTCATGCTTAACTCTCTCTTTGCATGTAAACCTCCAGAATTTTCAAATTATTAAATCTTGGATTTTTCTAATTTTCTGGAATTTTTTGGGAATTTTCTGTAATTAAAATCAAGGTTTTAATTATTAAATAATTTTTAATGGTTAATAAATAATATTAAAATATCATGGAAATAATATTTTTTGGTGTAAAATGAAAAACTGGACTTAGGGTAATTTTTCTGGATTTTTTGGGCCTCAGACCTATTTTTAAATGCCTAAAAACCACTTTTAATTAATTATTTATTTAATTAACTATTTTTAAATAATAATAATAATAATTATTATATATTTTTTATTATTTTCTCCTTGGGCCGGCCCGGCCCAGTGGACCGGCCCAGCAGCCCAGCCCGCAAATCCGGCCCAGACCCAAACCCCTACCGGGTCGGGTCGGGTCCACCCGAACCCGACCCGCACCCACCTGACCCGTCTTCCCCACGAACCCCAGTTCCCCCGAGTCATCCTGCGCTCCGCCCGGCGCTCCGCCCGCCTCGCGCCGCTCCGCCCCGGGCCACGCCTCGCTCGCCTCCGCCTAACCCGGCCTCGCCTCCGCCTAACCGGCCTCCCCTCCGCCCTCCTTTCCCTATTTAAACCCGCCCGTACCGGCCCCGCCGCATCTCGCCGGAAAACCCTAACCCTAGCCCTAATTTCAATTCTTCGTGTCGTGTCGGACACGACACGGACACAAAAAATTTCGGTTTCTCGGGCCCTGTTCAGGTACTCATATCTTTCTCCTCGCTGCCCCGTTTTCAATTCCGTAAATTGCGTTGCGAAGCCTGTATGACCCTCTCGGTGCCCGGATAAACCGTTCGGGGCATCGCGTCCTGTGGTGATCGCACACCGCGATCCAAAAACAGGAAAAACCAGACCTTATTTCACCCCAAAACTGAGTGTGCCCCGCCAAACGGGATGACTTGGTCGCGTGCGGTCTTCACAGATACGTGCGTGTCGTCGATACGGACGTGTGAGATTTCGCGGAAGCTGATTCGGGTGTGCGTGCACACCGGAATCAACGCGTATCCGCGGACATCGTCCCGTATCTGACTTTTCTGCAATTCGTCCTAACTTCTTGTACACTTGTCAGATTGAGACAAAACTTGCGCCATCGGACTCGTAGCGATACGCTGGTCCTGTGGGTCAAGTTTGGTTCGATTCTGAGAACGTTGACGAAATCGCGTGTCGTGGGCCCCACAGGCCCGGCTCGACAGGCGATTTTGTGATCGGCTCATCGGAATCCAAATCTGGAAGTTCCGTTGGGTTCGTATCAGCGTTTCTGACCTGTTGACACTAAGTTTGGTGAATTTGGAGACCATTGACCCGGACACGTTTTTCGGTGCAAAGCGGGCCCACCGGCGGACCCCGTTTTGACCCGAAACTGCCGTTTTTGCCCTTGTCTCCAAATTGGACCCAAGGACAGACGTTTCTAGCTATTTGACATCTTCTGAGCGTGATGGTAATATTTATTTCAGCTTTTGGACTTATCTCTGGAAATTTCTCCAAGAATAATTAATCAGATCCAAACAACAGGCAAGTACCTGCACTTCAAATTAAATCTTTATATTATGATAATTAATTCCCTGCTTTATTAGTACCCTTGATGATTACACCTAGTGTTAGAAATGCTGAATTTTATGTCTTGAATATTGGAGTTCATGTCTTGTTTTCATGTCGGGTGGGAGAATACTAGAAGGCATGTAGTTTACCCTTTTCCCTGCCATGTTTAATAGCTGTTGGTACGCGACTGTACCTCAGCCGGATCCCGATTTTCCCTGTTTAATAGCCGTTTATGATGGCCGGATTAGCCTTATAAACCCCTACATGCCAACTATGTATTCTAAAACAAACACAAGTTCACACAGATAGTTTCTAGTCTTGTCATAATTCTTGCTGACTGTTGTAGTTTCATTTCCTGTCTCATTTACTTCTGTTTTCTCATATTCCTGTTTACAGCTTTAACTCTGAGATATTGATATTCTTTTATGCAGTTTCTCATTAATGATACTCAATTTAATTGTCATAAATATTTAGTTTAATCTTGTTGTGCACTGTGTACTTTGCTCCTTTCCTGACTGGATCTGTTGATTTAGGCGATGATGAGGACCTTGCCCTTACATATTATGGTCCCTATGAGGGTACAGATGATACTTATAAGGAGCCAGAACCCACCCAGGAGACCCCTGCTGCAGAGTAGATAGCAGTAGCTATTCTTATTTATTTGCTCTTTATCTTAGTAATCGGGTTTGTCCCCGATTTCATTCTGATTTCTGTACTAAACATTTGAATCTGTTGTCGCATTTATTTCAATTGCAATCTTAAGTATCTGTTTCCCTTTATTATCTTGCCTATGCTATTTGTGAATGAGCTAATTTAGTTAAGTGTGGATTTGACCTAGACAGCGTACTACCGCCGACTCTGCGGCGTAGGCTGGACGTACCCACGCACTCGTGCCCGAATTTCCGGGTGCGGGTCGTGACATTGCATCCATGAATGCTCCACTGAACTTCTAAATCGTGCAAGCGAACTCTGATATTCAGCTTTTCATCTGATCGATCTTCTCTTGTTTCCGATACTTGGTCCGCATCAATCCTTTAAATTCTAAACACTATTTCTATTGCTTGTTTCTGTTCTCGTCCACCACTCAAGTCCAACGATACTTCCATTTGCACAAGTCCATTCTTGATTTCTCAAGTCTAATATATCGAAGAATACCTGAGTCAAATTCTATTACACCATATACCACTTGGAAATAGAGTCGCTCTAGCGCTTACTCTGTGTCAACGAACGTCTATTCTAAACCGACTTATTCCGGGGTGATCCTATCGATCGCAACTCAATATTCGCTTGCTCCATGTTCCCGTTCCTAACTCAGCTGATGTCCACCAACCAACTTGTATTCCTATTACCCTTGTCCATTGAGGCAATTTCCTTGAGGTCTATCCAAAATATTCCAATGCCACTTAACTATGTGATATACCATATACCACTCAGAATTAAGTCACTCCTCACGTTACCCTTCTTTGTACTGATCCAAGATCCGTTCGAACCATCCCTTATGCGTGATCCTGCCATCCCCAACTCAAGTCTGACACTAAACTCAGCCAATGCATGAACCATCTAACTCTTTTATCAATCTCACTATACAACTTGTGCCATGTTCCATTCTCAATACTTCCAACTATTTCTCAAACCGTCCGATACTTTCGCTACACGAGCAACCCGTGCAACGATCTCTTCCAAGTAATCCAACCAAATACCCAACTGTTCATCACATTTGCTATACGAGCAACTCATATAATACTATCCTGATATCCCCAAGCCAACTCAAACCTGCTCAGCCAATGCTCTATATGATATACCCAGCCAAAAATTCAAACTCCATCCAACACATTTGCTATACGAGCAACTCGTGCAATGATCCATTCTCATCAGATGCTTCTACTCACAATATGCCACATAACTAATCTCGTCTGCCAACCAACTGATCCACTGATGCAACCAGATCTTCCCGAATGATAAGCCAAGCCAACGCAATGACACCTCTCAACTTGCTGCACAAATGCAACAATGCCACACAACTTGCTGCACGAATGCAACAACGCTCTACGATGCTAAGCGATCTACCAAAAACCAACAAAAGCAACGCAATGAAAAACAACATGCACCCTCAACCAACAAATATGTTGACTTATTGCATGAAACATCCAATGCGGCAGTGAGTAGAGCCAAGAGCTAAACGACACGCGAAGGCTATTTAGAGTTTATGATAAAGCGAAGGACAAAGTCCGAGAAAATAAATCGAGCGCTCTGATACCAATATGTTACGCCCCAATCTCCTGCAAGCTCGATCGTCTCCGCTGAACGTGAATCACCATGTTGCAGCGCTCCCGCAGGACAATCGTTCTCATCGGGACTTGATGCCGTATGAGCCCGGAGTTGCGCTCGCACAAGACGATGTTGTCAAACATCAAAGTTATCATCAAAACGATCAAGTTGCAGCAAAAGTCAAGTATTGTGTACCAAGCACACATCAGAGTATACGCAACGAAGCTCTCGATAGGGTCCAATAAAAATGCCACAAGGAAGAATGCCACAAAGGAGAATGCCACACTCTTGCTCTTTCTCTTGCCCACAAAGGTACTTACCGTTCATACATTATGTCACGTATATCCAAGCAGCGTCACTACACTTGCATACCTAAAAAATGCCCACAAACGTGGGTCAGTACACAGCCGTACTAGTGAGCGGGATAACCCACTCGTCTAAACCGATACTAAGTAGAATAGTTAATGCAAACAGTTATATGGTGATCTTTCTACTTGAATCCTAAATTCATTTCATGGCAAAGGTATGACATGTTATGGAAAATTGTAAAGCAGGTTAAACATGCAAGCATTCAACTAAAGCAAAATATACAAGCAGATATATCCAACTCAAAGGAAAACTAGCATGCAAACCGTCCTACTCATTCCCAAGCAACGCGTGAACCTATCGAACCATAATCCAAGCCTCAATATCCATCCTCAATCCAAGCCTTATTAATCCAATCATCGATATGCACACTCTTGCCGAAGTAAGGTGGCCGCCGTCTACACGAAAAGCGCAAACCAAACCAAAAAAAAGTGAACCAACTCTTATCTATATGAAGTCACTGGCCAAGCCATAAAGGACTGATCAACTGCAGTTCTACCCGATACAGTACTGAGTAGATAGCTCGCCTGGTCGTATCGAACTGTCAGCACCGCGCCTAAGGCACGTTACCATTTGTTTCCACTCTCATGCCCCGATTTCGTGGAATCGTAGGGGCGTCCCCCAGGCATGACCGTCGTGCGGGCCTAGAGTTACGCCCGCACAAGGCTAGAGTATTTTACATAACGAGCACATATTCAGAGTACGCAGATAAATTAAAACATAAGTTGAAAATGGAAAAGTTCTCTTTATTGATAATGAACATCTATTACAAACTCTTGAACGAGTCAGCTAATTTGCGGCACAGACTTATAAAACTGTTGACTCAAAATGAGATAGCAGTCCTGTACATTAATCCCTTTACTAAACTTCAAAATGATAAAGACCTCCGGGCTGGATGACGGCCTTCCTACGGCGCTGCATTGTGTATTGAGTTGCAAGCTCCTTCTTCAAGTACTTCAAAATGCGACGCGATCAGGATGCACCTACAACTGGACTGGATCTGGAAAGACGACTTCAGCTCCTCGCTCGGTTCTCCTTAGTGCGGGGAACCTGTTTCAACGAGGGTCAGTATGTCGAAACATACTGGTGAAGGCAAGCTAACCCAACCATACCAATCAACACGTTGTTTTAATGAAGCATGCATATTATTGTGGTCTTTCTATCTTGCCTTAGTTCATTTACAAGTAAGCACTATATAGAATTTATTGAAATGAACTTGCCACCGTTCGGTGGCTTTTACCTGCCCGTCTGAACCACCTGCACAATACTTACCATGCCTTCCCTGCCACGAAGACACAAGTTAGTTTGCAACAGTTTTAAATATACATGGGGATCACTGGCTGGATGCCATACTGGACGATCTAGTCTTGAACAAGGGTAGAATGTAGCAAAGATTCAGTAGTGGCTACAGACCATCCCGTCCAGATGCAGTAGACTATCGTGAATTTCCGTCCGGACCGGATCGGTGCCAGTGCCCCAGCGACCGTCCGTAGGAACCAATGACCTTGTGCATAAGTTGTCCGTGATCAATTGGTTGGTTTACTATGTTAACAGTTCATGCAGTTAAGGCAACACGAGTACGAGACCGTAGCATTGCATGATTCATTTTGCATAGCCTCTCTGATCAGTTTATTGCATTCAGGATGAGTTCTATTCATAGCAAAATTTAAAGAAGAGTATGCATTCTAACTTGTATTTATGCATATGATGAACATTCCAAACGAACAAGAATGCAAATAAGTAACCGTTCACAAGTTTGATTGACAAGCATAATATTCCAAGTCTATTCTCTTTTTATCTTGACATCTTGTAGTTATTACTTGGTATCGTTTGATCGGGACAACAAGAATGCAAGATTTTTAGATGTGAAGACTTGGAAGAAGGGCTAGCTAATCGGGATGGTAGCCACTCACTTACTTGGTTGGAAGGGAGAAGGAAAAAGGTGCTTCAAGACTCTGCTAGTAAGCCGCCTACTGCTTGTTCACCTACATCCACGAACAGCTTGATCAATACCTCTTCCACTCTTTCTAATCTCGGAATTAAAGTACAGTTCAATGAACAAAAATAATAAAATCCATCAAAATCGTTCAAGAAATCTCAAGCAAATCCGAAAACCAACTCAAAGTACGAAAGCAACAAGCGACATCGAAATCCGAGGCAACAAAGATACAACGGAGAGGTCCCTCCTGACTCTGCCGCTAAGTCGATCCCGGGGGCACGGTCCACTGAATATGGGAGTCGATTCCGAAGAAACAAATCCTTAACGAGGATGAGTTCTTATTTTAATCTATCCCGATCGAACGATACCATCTTGTATTTCTTAGCCGCGCTCCCCGAATAGGAGGAACGGGGCACCACATCCTACCCAACTAATTGGAAGTTTCTTCCACGAAACTTAGGAATAGAACCTACCGTAAGGGAACATTACGTTGAGGATGATTATTGAGGCGGCTCAATGGGAAGTCAGGAACGACATGGCCTGGATACCCACAAATGAGGCATAATTTGAGCTTTCTTCGACAGTTGTCTACCGTGTGCCCCGGCTTCTTACACTAGGAATACGGTTGCCTTGGGTTTCCTCTTTGGGGACCGCCGCTGTTAGGACGCTTTTTAGCGTTGTTTCCTTTCTCGTTGCTTTGGCGTTTGTGATTGTAGGTATGCACAGCACCGGCAGCAACATGAGGATACTGCGGTTCAAGAGATAGAGCATGATTCATGACTTCCCGCATTGTATGATACTGATGAACGACTACGTGCGCATGGATGACAGGGCGCAGACCACCTTCAAACCTTCTAACTTTACTCGCTACATCAGGTAAATAGGTGCTAGCAAATTTGGAGAGTCGGTTGAATTCGGCAGAATACTGTTTAACTGTCATACTGCATTGTCGTAGTTGCACAAACTCGTTCTCCTTCTGACGACGTACTGGAGGGGGTATAAACTCCTCTTCAAATGTGGCACAAAAATTCGTCCACGATATCGCCTCCTCTCCATGGTCAAATTGAAAATATCGTTGATGCACGTCCCACCAATCGTGCGTGTTGAGACGGAGCTGTATTTGAGCGCATGCGACTCGCTTCTCCTCCGGTACTTCAAGCAGTTTGAAATGATCCTCAAGTTTCTGCGAGCCAATCTAGGGCCACGATTGGGTCCTCAGTCCAGTTGAATGGGGTATTGTAGACTTTCTTGAAGTGGCCAAAGTCGAAGGCAGTCACTTTCCTCAGTCTTGGAATTTGAGGCATCTCTTCTTCAAGCACGGGCTGCTTCACCGGAGTCGCTGCTGTTACCGCGGAATGGTTGGAGGCCAAAGTCTGCACGATCTGTTGTAAGGCATCTACCTGCTTCTGTTGGACTGAGAATCGGGCCTCTAGATTGCTTTCGAACTTGTCTTGGCGAGCATCATCTTTTTGTCATTATGATTCTAACATTTGCATCACCCGCTCAAGCGGATCGACTCGAGACATGGCTCGCTGGCTTCGCGAACTTCCCGAAGTACCCGAACTACTTTCTTGGCCTTGTGTTTCGTCTGGTGCTAGCACTGAGGATTGCGCTGGTGTTATTCCTTCAAAAGAAGGTAAATTATATTATGATCATAATGTATTATGGACTCATTGCATGAACTTATCTCATTTTGACCTAACGAGTTCAAGAGTTCGCACGGGGATTTATCGTTAAAGGAACTTTTCCAGTGCAAGGGTCATGGAACTTGAATCAGTGCTCTGATACCATTATGTCATGCCCTAATTTCGTGGAATCATAGGGGCATCCCCCAGGCATGACCGTCGTGCGGGCCTGGAGTTGCGTCCGCACAAGGCTAGAGTATTTTGCATAACGAGCACATATTCAGAGTACGCAGATAAATTGAAACACAAGTTGACGATAGAAAAGTTCTCTTTATTGATAATGAACATCTATTACAAACTCTTGAACGAGTCAGCTAATTTGCCGCATGGGCTTACAAAAGTGTTGACTCAAAAAGAGATAGCAGTCCTGTACATTACATCCCTTTACTAAACTTCAAAATTATAAAGACCTCCGGGGCCGAATGGTCCCGGTGTCCCAGAGCATATCCTGTTCGAGGAATCAAAACCTTGTGTGCAACATGTTATCCGTGACCAATGCAGACACCAAGTAGGTATGACGAGAGAATCGAGCATTCTCGCCCCACCAAACGATCCTAGACTCATCCAACCAACTATCCATAACCATTCTCCAACTTATAACCCAAGGCACCATCTCAAATTATTCGCATAGGCACTATGCCGCTTCGACACAATGCTCCAATTGGGGCAACACCCCTCACTCAGAAAACTCCGTGGCATAATGCCCCAACAGTGGCACAATGCCCTCACCGATGTAGTTGTCCGATTTTGAACCAAAACTGCACACTTTGCATGACAAAGCGCCCAACTGATACTCGTGCACGGATGTACGCTCGCTCGCCCACCCGAAGTGCCTCGATGTTCCAACCAAGATGATCCACTCAAGCTCCAACTGCCTACTCAAGCTCCAAATGCCTACTCAAGCTCCAACTGTCCAATGCAAAAATCAACTCAAGCCACAAATTATATCCAACCAAACGACGCACACTCTATGCACGTCACAGTGTAGTAATTTCCAAGTTCCAGTACAAGTGTTCAAGCCATTTTATGTGTCCCATATTATTAGGCATGAAGGAGTAGAGGAGAAGGGACAGAGCCCACTCACCAAGTCTGATTCTGTTAATCACGCCGATACGGTCGATCCCTTAAACCCGTGGTCTGATGCAAAGCACGATATACTCAATTGGTATGACCGTGCGAGCAGGCCGTGCTCTCCAAATCATCCGACCGATAGGACTAAGGAAGACGACATTATCGCTCCAATCATGCTATCCCAGTACTGCTCTGAATGAACATATGATTCCATCGAACTCCGTTTGCGATCTGCACATGAAACCAACTCAATCAATACTTGTTCCCAAATCCAACAAATCAAAATATAACCAGCTAATGCCTCATCCAGTCCGACTTAGCGTAATGCACCGTGCGATTGTGGGACATTACACATACTACCTCTGAACTACATCTCTCCACTTTTTCCAACAGAGTAAATCTATCACTACAAGAAAACGGTCATATCCACATTACCTCTGTCCTATTTTTCTTTATCCCCACATAGTCATATCTTACCAAGTCCATATTACCTCTGAGTAAGATATTTTCAGAACTTTTCCATGTCCATATTACCTCTGAGTAAAGTTCTGCTCTTCGATTTTCTGCTATCACGTTCACATAACCCCTGATAGTGCTAGTCGCTTCAGATTATTATCCGTACTTAAGGTACGCCATGGGTAATAAGTCTACAATCCAAGATTTTGCCATATCCATATTACCTCTGAGCAAACTTCCTGGTCTTGTCACACGCCAGTCCCAAAATACCGAGGGACTAGCCACGTGGCAATGGCCAGCAGCACACACCAATGGGCAAACCCAATTTAATGGACCCATTAGAGTGTACTTAAGCTGTAAAGCAACAGTAAAGGTCTACGATACAAGTCACAGTCTAATTCTAATCTCATCCACAGAAGGTAATCACAGATCAAATGTCAGAATAATCAAAATAAATCTAACAACAAGTCTCAATAAAATATCTCGGAGAATAACCCGATAATGAGTTTGGTACAATAATCCCAGAGACCGGAAATAGAGAAACTAGAAACAGAAATAACTAAGTATATAAGGTAAATACTCAGGAGAAATCCTCTGGCATCACCTCGTCCTCTAGTATCGGTACTGTTCCTGCTTCTGCTTCTGCTTCTGCTCCTGTCCCGTATATCTCGGGATAGATCTCCTCAGCTATACCTGGGGACATAATTTGGATTCCAGGTCCTCAGAGGACGTAGCAAGGTACAAGAATAACTCAAGCCAAAATAAATACAGTACAATAATTAATAAAACAATAACAATAGGCTAAACTATATAACCAGCTATGTGATATGCAAGTGAGAGCATCACTAGTACTCAGGCTGAGACCACTACAAGCTCTGTGTCGGGAAGCCGGGTAGCAGTAATATCACGTAATGTGCCTAGCTCTAATATAGAGACTACGGCCTCACAATAATAAATATATATATAAAATTAGCCTATAGCCTGTGTGTCTCTCCCCACCCAATGTAATCACATGTCTCATGTCCACGACGTCTCATATCCATAACACGCAAGATCATGACCTCTAGCTAGTACAGCGAGTCATAATAATATCTATGTATATGCAAGATCTATGTCACGAATTTTGTAAGCCTATACAAAATCACCATGAATAACTCAGAAAAGATTCTGTCTCATAAATAGTGTCTGGTGTCTTATGGTATGACGTACTTGAGAATGCAAGCACGAAAATGTATAGGGTCGCGATATCAATCTCTAGGTGACGTTACCCAACTTCGCGTACGGCATTGACACCCAAATATTATTCGGACGCTAGACAATGTCACACGGTCCTAGGTTGAACAGATACATCATATAAATAAATCAAGGGAATAATATAAAGCAAGTACTGCAAGATTGGCAAGGTATACTTGCCTGGGATTTAGATTCCAACAGTTGCTCCTGTATCAGCGGGATCTTCAGGTACTCCTCCGGATGCTGAAATAATCATGATCATCATGCTCAGAAGATATGAAATAGCTAGGATTGACTACCCATAAGTCTAATTTAGACACAGGAACAAAATTGACAGTTTCTGGTCAAAGCGGGGTCCACATGTGGCCCACTTCGCACCGAAAATATGCCAGAGACAAAGTTCTCCAAATTCATTAAAATTAGTGTTTATAAGTCTAGAACGATGATACAAACTCAATGGAATTTTCAGAACTGGATTTTAATTAGCCGATCACAAAATCGTCCGTCAAGTGGAGCCGTAGGGCCCACGATATGGGATTTTGTCAACGTTCTTAGAATCGAACCAAACTTGGGTCACAGGACCAACGTATCGCTACGAGTTCGATGGCTCAAGTTTCATTGCGAAACGACAAGTACACACAAAGTTACAACAAGTTTCAGAACAGGCCCGATACGGGACGATTTCGACGGATACGCGTTGATTCGGGTGTGCACGCACATCCAAATTAACTTCCAAGAAATCCCATACGTCCGTATTAATGATGCACACTATTCGGTACAATTTTTACATGACAAATTTGCCTCGTTTAGCGGAACGCACCCCATTTCGAGGAAATTCAGGGTTAAATAACCAAATTTTTGGTCGATTTCACCCGCGAATAAAATACAGAATGCAACTAATTAAGATAAACTAATTACAAGGTCTTAATCTCGGATAGGTTGTCTAATTAACTGTTTAAACAGAATCTAAAATTATTAAACAGGTTGGGAGAAAATGGCCGTGAACATGGGGCTCCGAGACAGTTTCTGAACTACAGAATTACGTAGTTTTTTCCTATTTTGCGTCACGATTTACGACCGACACAGGACACGATATCCCGAACCATTTTTACAGGGTTTGAGTGGGTCACTTGGTCTTCGCATAGGATTTGACAGAATAAAATTTGGATCAATACACAAGGAGATACGAGAGCTAGAAGAGGGGTACCTTACTGCTGTTCGTGACAAGACAGCTATGCGGCGATGTTGGCGGTCGATTTCCGGCGGCGTGCGGCGGCCGGAGGTGGACGTCGGAGATAGGAGAGTGAGGGGTGTGGTCGGTTGTGTGAAAGAGTGAGGGAGGGGGGTCGTTCTTTGAAGGAGAAGAGGGGGTGTGGCTGCGGTTCGCGCGGGTCGTGGGTGAAGTACGTGGGGTGTTTTGTGGGTTTTTTGGCGGGTTAGCGGGCTAGAGGGCTAGCGGGCGGCAAAGTCGAGTCCAGATCCGACCCGCTAGGGCGGTTGGGTCCGGTTTGGGTTAGTTTGGATTCAGTTCGGTTCGAGTTGGTTTAATCTGGTGTAAATAAAACAAGGGTTTTTAGCTATTTAAAAAATAGTTTTTGAGCCCAATAAATTCCAGAAAAAGTACACAACATCCAATAATTAATTATACACCCAAAAATATAATTTTGTAATATTTTAATACTTAATTTAATACATAAAAATATTAATTCCTGAAGGACATTTATAATAATTAATTAAAAATCATAAAAAAATCTAAAATTTTATTTTAATTTTTTTTAAAAACAGGTTATTACAGGTCTTGACCATCGATCATCGCGTCCATGTTACCTCCGATATCGATTGTCTCATAACTTACCACCCATACCCAATCTGGAGTATGCCCGCAGTGTTAAGTCCATAAAATCTATCACTTCTATATCATCTCTGTTAGGCTTTGTTTTGAATCTATTACTTGCACCCCTGGTGCGCAAAAAGGTAATAGGTCCACCAAATTTCTCCAGTAGAATGTCCTTATTAACCACGATTGTTGTACTACATCCATATTACCTCTAGTACAAGCACCCTAAATATCACGATGTCCAAAGAAAGTGATTTCTCCTTTTATTAAAATAAAAAGAAGGAATGAGAGATTACAAACATCAAGAAGAAGAGGAATCATAATCTTCTGAATTACTGATGTACATAGCAAGAAAATAAAAAATGCAAGCATCTAAGGACGCAAACAATTGACGTGGAGCGTCTCCAAAACCTTACTCCCCCGAATCAGTAGGGGTTTCCAAGATTTCTTGAAAGATGTTTGCCTTGCGCACTCGAACAAAAGACGTTTCTTTCCTTCTCTCAATAGGAAGCAACTCGGACTCACTGGAGCGTGGATCAGGGGTAATCAATACCGCAAAAACAAACGTGTTGGTTTTCTTTGGAGCATCTCCAGAAGCCATCGCACTAAAGATAAATTTGCGTAAGGAGTTTCGAGATCGTCTACCACTTATAAGCGGGAATCAATGGCTTACTTCTTGAGTCATAACTATTTACTCTACAAGATGCGACAATTCGCTTATACACAACCCAAGATGTGATTACCACAATTTGGGATAATCCTCTCAGAGACTCGGACTGACACAGCGGTGTGAACACATCAGGCGCACATCAACACTTGAAGCGCAAGAAGTGATCATTTATCTCTCAGGATACAAATCAAGCCAAATAGACAATCGCAACAAAAAAAAGCTTTTATTTTATTTTACTAAATTGAAAAGAGCGAACTACACTTAAAGGGCTACTAGCGCCCCAACCACAAAACAAACTTCAAAAAAGAAGAAGAAGGAGGGGGGTGGTCTCAGAAAATAAAACGCAAACTACTGCTGCTCATTATTGGAGCACAACTTTGCTATCCGTCCACTGGGACAAAACCTGACGGTCGGCACTACCATCACACTGAAACCCATTTACCTCGTCCTTTGTGAACTTTGGACCTGAAACAAAGAAAGAATAGTCCTCCACACAAGAGAGCACGTGCCGACAAGCAGAAACCTCAGTATGAGCACAAGGCATCCTCCCATATCGGTAAATGAAGGCGTCAACCTCCGTCGTCGTCCCCTCGGCACCGGGTCGCATCAAAAATGGGTAATGCATCAGTAACGAACCCATTAGATAGTGGTAAGGCATCTCGACCCGGTTGAAATATTCGAAGGGGTCCCGGGCAATTACCTTGGTGGTGAAAGCACGAAGCCCATGATGGATGCTACAATCCATCGCGGGGAGCAAAGCAAGCTTATGTTTGAAGATCAATTTCACAGCAGGGAGGATGAGATTATGGCTAATCCTCTCGATCGCCCCAAAGCCTCCCGAGACTATGCAAGTTCGTAGCATATCATCAAGAACCCAACCAAGGCAGCTTTGCCAGACAATGGTTGGGTGTCTTGGTAGAAATAACCGAAGGTGTCACCAGAACTACCAAACCCTTCTCCAGTTGTGGAAGTTCTCTTGGTGCCACGCACTTGGTCGTCAACTTCCCTCTGAGTTTGGGGGCTCTGAACGATGACCTGACCCGAAGCTTCAGTACTAAAAAGGTAACTAATCTAGGCCTTGATATGGGATAAATTTCCCTTCGAGCTCTTCTCCTTCTTCTTGGAAATCTACTGGAAAGTACTATGGTGGCACAATACTTCCCGGTATATGACAAAAAATCCTGGATGTTGCTAC
Source organism: Iris macrosiphon (assembly GCA_036927795.1). Taxonomy (NCBI): domain Eukaryota; kingdom Viridiplantae; phylum Streptophyta; class Magnoliopsida; order Asparagales; family Iridaceae; genus Iris; species Iris macrosiphon. Next base: position 73,534,559 of record JAYESA010000009.1, on the reverse strand, counting down.
TCCAATTCCTTAAATTCCTTGTTAGACGGGATATACTCCTCATATGGTTCCTCATCCCAGGGCAACCGTGAGATATCGTACATCTCATGAAGGGCGAGCTCCATCTCTCCGCCAGGAGTAAAGAAGGTCCCAGTGCGGCAGTTGTATATCTCGACCAAGGCCATGAGTAACTTTGGATTCTTCTCCAAACCATAAAAGGAACCTCTTATGACGTAATAGAGGTTGGCCTCCTTCAAGGTCTGCTCATACTTTCCTAACACCCACATTGTTAGTCCAATCCAAGAAGGCGAATGATACACCCAGTTGATCAGGCTCTCTTCCCCGGGGATAGGACCCCTTGGTTGCAAGCTGGTTTAAAAAAGTGCCAGCTTCGTAAAAACGGACATTCGGCCCCATCTCACTTGCGAAGGTGCCAGGTTCTAACCCGCGAACGGAATAAGAGAACGATTCCTTGGTTGCCGTCGCTCTCTTCAGCTCAGAGTTTAAACGGATACGGCCGACTTGGGTCCTCTTTTGGTCTGGAGTCGGGTTAACCAATATCTTCCTCTGAAGATGTACTATATTTAAAGAAGACAAGGGAAGATGGTGCTCCATCGTGGGTATATGCACCTTTATCCCGCAGGAGAAAAAGTCCCAGCTCTCCTTGATCTTCACTACCAGGGGGTCCGAAACGGTGAGAGCATCCCCAAAAAGGAAGATCGGCTTCAAAAAGGATTCTCCCTTGTCGCCTTCGATCGTCCCAGAGTTTAGTTGGCTAAGCAAATAGAATGAGGGATGACCCGCTATTAACTTCAGCCTCGCTCAGACTGATTCTTGTTCATCTGTGCCAGGATATTGACCACTATATGATCAAGCCTAACACCCAGAGCAGCCTAGGCACGCCCAATCCGCACCTCCCCTGAAGGAGCCATGGGTAAAGTCACTACAAAATCAAAGGCAGAAAGACAGTTAGATGTCATACATCAAATCATGGAGGATGCATGCGACCAAGTCATGAAGGGTACATGCGGCCAAGTTAAGACCTCCATGCGGCCAAATCATGGAGGGTGCATGGTACATGCGGCCAAGTCAAGACCTCCATACGATAAAATTATGGCGGTTCCATGCGACCAAGTCATGAAGGGTACATTCGGCCAAGTCAAGACCTTCATGCGACAAAATTATGGAGGGTCCATGCGACCAAGTCATGAAGGGTACATGCGGCCAAGTCAAGACCTTCCTGCGGCAAAATTATGGAGGGTCCATGCGACCAAGTCATGAAGGGTACATGCGGCCAAGTCAAGACCTTCACGCGGCAAAATTATGGAGGGTTCATGCGACCAAGTCATGAAGGGTGCATGCGGTCGAGTAAAGACCCGTGCAAGCGGCCAAAAAAGACCCGTGTATAAAGCATGTAACATGGTTGTCACTCCCCGTTTTTGAAATATATATTTTGGGATATATTTATTTCTTGCTTGTATTTATTTTCTGCTTAGAGTATTTCTTGCTTGCATGATAATTAGGTTGTATGCATGGAGACTAGACCCATTCTTTGTTTCAAATAGATCCATGGTTTAATTGTTGGGTTGGTTCATTCATGAGTTGAACCCATGGTCTAAACCTGAAACCCTAACTATAAAAACTAACATCCTTCTCTCTCTTCCCTCATTCTCTCTATTTCCTCTTCTTCCTTCATTTAGGCAAGTACAACTTGCACCACATGGAGAAATCTTTTAATTTTTGATTCTTGCTTTTTTTTCTTGAATTTTATTAGTCTATTATGTGATCATGATAGTTCTAAACACTTTTAGTACTTGGAGTTTTCGATTTTAATGGATGAATTTGAGTAGATCACATTCTAAGTTTAGGGTTTTTCTTCGGTTCCTTTATTTTTTGGTAGTTTTGATCTACTAAAACATAGTATTTTCAAAAATAGTTTTTGGGATGGATGGAGCACTTCATTTCAAGCGTTTTGTCTTTTGGTTCACTCAATTCAGAGTTAAAATAAAGTTTTTATGAAGGAAATAATTTTTTGGTTTTAGGAGTTCTCTCCATGGCTGAACTTGCTACTTGGAGAAGACGAAGACCCATGTGGCCGAAGATCCATGCGTCCTTGACCTATATGCGGCAAGTGAGCGTATGCGCGGCCATGCGGCCTTGAGCTTATGCGGCCATGCGGCCTAAACTTATACGGCCATGCGGTCTGAACTTATGCGGCCATGCTACCTGAACTTATACGGTCGTGCGGTCTGAGCTCATGCGGCTATACGGTCTGAACTCATGCGGTCATGCAGCCTTAAGCTCATGCGACCTCTGCGGTCAGCGACTATGCGACCTATGCAGTTATACAGCCCGACTTTCTATGCGAAAACTGATTCTATGCGGCAGCTGATCCCAATGCGGCCTTGATCCTTATGCTCACATGCGGCCCCTTACACACGCTTTATTGGACTGATTTTGTTTGAATGTTCCTTTGGACTTTATGGGATGTACATGTGACTTTGATGACCACAAGAGTATTAGACCCATCTATGTGCCATGATCCGATCACTTGTATCTGTGCTGATACACTTACTACGTGCTATGTGTTCCTATATGCTAAGTGTTCCTACGCGATTATATTACATATTTATACTACGGTGTAACTATGCTCTATGTTACATGTGATATGACTTAATCTCCAGCATGGACATAAGGGTTAGTCAATGACCAAGCATGGCTAGGATATGTTGATTGTTGCATCACGCTGGGGTGAATCCAAGTTAAACTGTAAAGTGACAAGTGGATTCATATCTAGCATGATCGTACTATGGTACATCATATAAGAGGAATACCATGTGACCACGCCATATGATTCCATTTAACAATAGGGTTAACTAGGCAACTAAATTTGTAGAGCATTGGGAGGGAATAAAATCTCGAGATCGTGCCTAACTATCCACATCCAGTCATCTGAATTGGGGTGTGCAGGCTAGTCCCCATGGATATTGTTTAAGTCCTCATTAATGGATAGCAATATCCGAATATTATACTATACTATGTATTCTATGCAATCTTAGCACGGTGGCCTTATGAGGGACCGGTGTGCAATACTATGTGATATGCGGCAATTTATGGCTCGGCTAACTCTGCTAGTACCTGGTTCGATCTGAGGATTCCTATATGTATAATATCTCTGGGATAAACCGGGACTCCAACTAGTAAGCCGTATAAATGATTGTCCAATTATGTAACTGAGTTTGTTTGTATTTTATATCTGCTATCAAATATCCTAGGGATATATTCTATCATGGTACAATGGTCTACATGGTGCGATGGTATAACCCTTGTCCTTGTTTGGTTGTAGGGTTAGATTATTGTGTCACGATAGGCTATGAACCAAAACTACGAGACAGAACTATATATATCTATTTCATAACCTGGTTTTATTTCTTCATTCATGCTTCCTTTGTGGTACTTGCTATTTGGGATCTAACTCCACAGGTTTTGCATGGCCATGTTTAGAGCCAGGTCCGAGGATCAAGCATACTTTCTCCTAAATAATAGCGCGCACCAGGCGGATGGCTGTTGAAGGGAACGAGTGGGTTTCTTCTTCCCTGCTCGTTATTGCATACTTTACTTATTTTTGGGCGTTTAGCCACCGGCACTTGTTAGCCGTAAGATATGAACATTTAGTTTCCTTTATATTATTATAATTAATCAGACTACAGCTGATAATGGTCATGTATTTTTGATACTCTGCTAGCTTTCTTATTTTGTACAGCTGGTTTTTAGAATATCGTGGAAGGGCCTTTATGACGCCTTACTTCTTTGTCATATATGTTCTATGTTTACTATTCTTGCTTGGCTGATTGAGACAATAGATGTGCTGTGTGACCCTAAGTGACTTTCTTGTAGTATGTACCCCCTTGTCTAGTTATAGCTGTGACTGTCGTACGATGTTCTATACCTTGTACGGGGGAGCTAGCCATGTCTGTCTCCGTATTCCGGTATTACGGCATGATAAGGTTTTAGTGGTGGCCCATGCAGGTCTGTGTTTTCAGACTTGTGGGATGTA